>CAOKRL010000141.1:0-15845 GCA_948470475.1 Galaxea fascicularis | reverse complement strand
TATAATTTAATAACTTTGTTACCCTATCAAGTACTTATAGAAAAGTCAAGGAGGGGACATGGACTTGGCAAAATCCTCATGGATTTGACAGAAACACATGCATCTCAGTGAGTTTCTTTGTCGTCTTGTAGCCTGTTGCAGCATACTAAGACTGTTATTGTCACCATTACCTTCACACAGATGCATTTTTTTGACACTGTTTATCTGACAAAACTCAACATATTGGCCATTCCGAAATTCAAAGGGGAACTGGGGCGACTTTCAAATTTTGAAGTAATCGATAAATTGACACCATCACATGAAAGATGACATTGAGTTTAGTCGTTTGACCAAGTTTGATCCTTTTAGGTTGAACAGAGAAGTTATGGACATTGAAACATGGCTCAAAATCCATACAAACGTCTCTAATTTTGTGACAGCGTCCCCAATAAAAAAAAAATGTCCATAACTTGGTCTCTGTTCAACCTAAAAGGATCAAACTTGGTCAAACAACTAAACTCAATGTCATCTTTCATGTGATGGTGTCAATTTATCGATTACTTCAAAATTTGAAACTCACCCCAGTTCCCCTTTGAATTTCGAAATGGCCAATTGTTCAATGAAGATGTACTTATTTTACTTGGATACTGTTTTACTAATCAACTATTATATGAAGCTTTGTATATGTTGTAGTTAAAAATGAAATTCAGATAAAAAATGTTTAACCTAGCTTGAAAATCAATTATTTCCTTTGTCTCCTAACCCTAATTTTGAAGGATTAGGCTTAGGAGACAAAGAGATTTGAGAATCAAGCTAGGTTAAAAATTTTTACCTGCAACTTATACATGGTAGATTGTCTGTTGTGAATGATTTGCTATTTGGTTTAGGTTGGGCTGTACAGCCATCTATCTCTCAACAACGGATAAACGTGAGTTTTACAAACATCTGGGTTATCAGTACTGTTCTCAAGTCTCCCCAGTGAAATCAAGCTCAACTCTCTTCACTTTGTCTCAGGTACAATGATTTTAAATGCATAACTGACAAAATCCCTTCAAGAATATAGGATTATTTGTCTTTTTTTTTCGAGAAGGTCACTAAATTGTTTTGAAATGTATTTTTGAAAGGTGGATTCATATAACAGGGAAGGTAGATTGCTTAGGTGTTGTTCAATCATGATATGTTCACTTACCACTTATTTTCATGGTTGCAGAGTGAGATAGAAAAATTTCTGAAACTGGATTGTTAGTTATGCTCACTCCTTTGCCTAACTCATTAGTTTTAATAATGTTTTATTGTAGCTTGCTTTATTAGAAGGTCAGCATACTGATCCTGAGCTGCAACTGGAACCAGAGCTTGGGACACAAGATGATGAATGGTGGACTGGAAAATCTGTAATGAAAAGTGTCAGCACTCTTATTGAGGATTCCAAGACAAGTCTTGACAAGATTGGAGAAAACCCTGATGTTCTTTACACAAATAAACAAAATATATGTGTGAACAACAGCCTTCAATCATCATCATCATCATCACAACCAGTAAGGGCAGCTGCTTTCGTCTCACCACCAACCCTACCCCCTCCCCCTCCCCCTCCTCCACCCACTCTCCCTTGTTTACAACAGCTTTCAAAATCACAGTCAAGCAGAACTGTTGTAAAAGCATCACTTTGGATGATGAAGGAAATATGATAACCATAAGGTAAAGGCATAAAGTTCTTTAATAAAAATATTGGTTTTCGAATGTAATGACAACTGTTATTTCAGTCTCATGGGAACAAATAAAGGCTTCCAATACATCACAATTTGGAATAAAAAAATACAAAATTTGGAATGTTATGAAGCATTTTCTTGCTGCTTTACTTAAACCGAAACCAAGAGTTACAAGTGTCAGCACATTTTTGTCTTTATGAGCTAAGCTTAAAAACTGTCATGGGAGTTTTGTGGACCAAACTTCACAGAAATGCTGCTTAATGACCTTTACTCACTCTGAAACATTCCTTGAAATATAGGAGAAAGATATCAGATTTTTTGCAGGAAAAGTCATCCATAGTACATTTTTGGCCATGGCTTCAAGATGATGTGTAAGAATTTGAAAAATTCAGGATTAAGTTTTCAACATACAACCATTTCCATCCTTGCCATCCGTAACAGAAGAAGAAAGTATTTAGTCTCAGTGTAGTAAATAAACGGCTTCATTATTTTTGTTTTTTCCTGATTTAAAGACATTTTTTAGCATCAACAGCATGACAGCAATAACAAATATGATAAATATAACGAAAGCAATTTTATCTTTTAGGCGTTGTTTGAAATTCTGTGTGGTGGATTAATCAACAGATTCTGATAATTTGTGCTTTTTCTGCTAATCAGCAGCAAGCGCGCTTGCCTACGAAAAAGTACTGGGGGAGGAGCAGAGGAGGTGCCCTGCCCCACCCCCTCCTCGAAAAATATTCCAGTTCCTTTCGCGAGATATGAACCACCACAACGAGTAAATCAGGACGTTTTCAGCCTTTTTATGAGGTCAACATGGCTTTATGAAGCACTCCTTAAATCCTGTCTCACCAAGGAGTTAAATTCGCGAACTACGTGCCAAAGTGTGAGGCAGACGTGAGTCGTTTGACAGGACGGTTGTTGGCCACGCACGCTTGCACGGATCAAATATTGTTTAGAGAAAACTCCTAAATCAGCAGAAAAAAGCGAGTATAAGTTAAATATGAGATGTGATCGAGTTGTTTTGCTGAGCTAAGTACAAAACTCCAGAAATTTCCCGTTCGTTTTTTTGTAAAAAGATATAAAAATAGCTCAAAAATTTCCCTAGATGAGGTTGATAATGAAATATTGCACGCGCACGCACGTAAACAACTATGACATCATCCCCTGACGTCAAATACATTATTTACGCATCTTGTGATTGGCCAATTGACTCGGCATCTCAAAAGATGATTGGTTGAAAGCGTCAATAAAACTGGTTATTCTGGTTTGGCTGGTTAGGTGTGCCTTTACGTAGTGAGAACGTTTGTTGCGTTGTTCAGTGCTTGGGGCATCGTCGTTGTTAGTAAGTTGTATGTAGTCGACCTTAGCTTTTTCCAACTTTTTCAGACTTTTCAAACCAAAGTTTTAGTTGTTGAGCGTAAGAAAACGCGCGAATAGGCTTGACGATAACTGATTCTCGTCAAAAAGGCGACTCAGCTGTTGATTTCCCCGTTTTTGTTCAAGAGCGTCGAGTCTCAACTGGTGTATTGAGTTCGTTCGTTTCGTCCGCAAAGCCTGACCAGAAGGAACTTATTCTGTAAAGAAACTTTTCAGAGAAACGGGGAACACTTACAGGAAGAACGAAAATTGTAAATAAGACTATTTGAAATAAGTAACTCGCTATGGGCCATTCCATTTTTTATCCGCACCCCCCCTATTGAAGGGGTGCTTTTTCTGGGGGGAGGGGGGGGCTAACCGACAGCGCTCTTTTCTTGGGGGGGTATGGGGGAGATCGCTCTTTTCTTCTTTTCTTACGTTCTTTTCTTAAAATAAATAATAATAAAAATAATAATATATTATAACCGACCATAAGTTCCATCAAGTACTTGACTCTGCATATCGTAATAAACAACAAGAGGACCCCAATTTTGACCGTGAGGCGATCGAGTTGTCAAAGTATACGTGACAAAATTAAATCCGTCGATCTCTGTTTTCACGTCGTGATCTCCAACTGTTTTTATATGCTTATCCGCAAGGAAACAAAACAGTTGATCCCGGGTTTTGATTAATGGTGTCTGCTCGAAGTTCGCTATTTACCCGAAAAAATCCTTCGTCCTGTTTGGCATGGTGCGGGACGAACTAGTTTTAAAAATGGCAACCCCAAAAACCGGGTTCGCTGAGCTAAGACCAATCAGAGTGGCTATTTAGGATCGACCCATTCGGGAACGATCAGGAAAGTGAGAAATGATGCTCTTCAGCTCACGGGATATTCCGAACTGCATAACTATGTTAGGAAAACAATCGAAGCATATCTTAGACTTTCGAAAAAGTCCTGCGTTGTAGTTAAATACGAGTGCGATCCTGCTAGGTCCCAAGCAGGATCGATGTTTACATTGGCGCATGCTGGCGACATGTGCGACCCTTTTTGTCGCGATTAGACATAACCGCGACTGCGCGACACCTTTAGATCAAAGAGACCGATGTCCTGCTCCGAAGCAGGTCTTATCAATCGATCATTAGTAACACAAGCACGCCTCATGTACAGAGCTCTTGCTTCAACATTTTCCCAATTGCCGGTTTTCACTTTCACACCGTCATCAAAACCATTCAACAAATAGAGTCAAGAATCAAAGAGACAAAAGAAGATGAATATTTAAACAGTCTCGCCAAGAATCAGGTCTGTGCGATGTTTCGTGCGGGAGATATTCGAAGAAATGTTCTACTTAAAAATTTTAAAGCTTTTGTACAAGTGGAGACACCATGTTCCCTCTGAGGGGCACAAATATGGCGGCCGGAAGCTAACAAAACCATATGTCATCGAGTTTTGCTATAAAAAGCCCATAGTCGTCCTCTGAGGGCTCATAAACATCTACATGAGTACTTATTCTCATTCAAGGACTGTTCAGTTTGCGAAATCTCAGCGGCTAAGTCACTTTTTTTAACCTACGTGACAGCATTCTCGGCCGCCAGTTTAATATCTTGTCACGCAAAAGCTTAGAAATTCAACCTTGCTTTATCACAAGACGAAAAAACCAATCAAACTGAAAATTTGTGAAAAGATAAGTCTTCAGCTGTTCTAATTACTAGCTAAACTAAACTCTCAAAAGGATAGATAATTCCTTATTTTTTGATTTTGATGACGTCACGTGAAAACCGAGAATTGTCACAAAACATTACAGTTGTAATTCTAGAGTACGGCCAACCATTCCACACCCGGGAATCCCTTTTAAACGCTTTCAGTTTTCACAGTAACGGTACATTGGAAATGACTAGCACCCGATTCCGTTTGAGCAGCAACACGCACAGCCAGTCGTTGACATCTCCGAGTCTAGCGTAAAAGATAAATCCTCGGGTAAGAAAACGTCTAAAAAGAAAAAGTGGGAAAGTGATTTTCAACTTTGGGCCGATTTGTAAATATAATGGTATCCTATATCTTTTTGTCGCAAATGTGAAACCCCAGAAACCGTCTGGAGATAAAATGCCCTGACAAACTTGTGTGACAATTTATGACGTAACATGCGATCAGGCGTTCTCTGTTCTTTCGCCGCGGAAAGGAACGCCTCACAATTACTTGACTATTCGTCTGCCACCCCCTAAATTTAAATCTCTTTCAGCGAGATTGTCGGCGATGCTATCAGATAAGAATGAATAATCAGAATTACCGGAAATCGCTTCGTGGGCTGGAATCACACAAGGCACGAACAGCGTAAATTTATGTGCGGCCGAGCAAAATATGGTTTATTTTGTAGAACGCGTCCTCCTGTTTCGTTCGTAAATGAGTAAGTTTCAGAAGTAGAACAAGAAATGCTATCTTAGTGCGTCTAACGTGTCACTTGATAAAGGTATCGTTCCTCTTTGTAAGCCAACAAAAAACAACGGTGGTCGGCCGTACTGCCAATAACTTTTTTGTGATATATAGCGCTCTTGAAGAATCCCGTCAGTAGCACGGCCAAAACATATCTTCCATGGCATACGATTCCATGAAAGCATTCTAATCGTTCATCTTTGAGAGTTTTGTGATCAAAACTCTCAATAGAAGCCTTTAAAGCTCACAAAAACTCGCTCTCTTTTCTCGCCTCATCAGACGCCAACACTGCCACACCTTTTGTTGCTTTCTGATCTTACCACAAGTCTCATACATGTAACACTCACAACATACTTTAAGAAGGAAAATTAAAGATTACATTTGTCGTATTTCAACTGGGCAATTGCTGGGTAACAAATGTTGGTTAACCGCAAAAGTTTTGCTGGGATGAAAATCATACACCATGACTGACAGAAGCCTGTCTAACGAACAATCCTTGTCAGCCCTGTAGTTTATTACAGCGTTAACATTTTTCAGGTAGAGGCCAATAACTAAATACATGCAATGGTCCTTTTTTACGATGTGCCATCCAACGGCAAATCTTTTGCAACAAATAAGCAAATTTATGTACACTGTTTTTTTTTTTTTTACGTGCACAATGTAACGCGGTAGATCTAGGAACGAAACGTTTACAATTCGCACCCCAATACGTCCTCAATCGGAAATGTTATAAGCTATAATTAAGAATATATAGAACAATTTCAGCATACAATCACCAGAAAAATAGGAATGTTCAGCCTGGGCCGGAAAAACACTATTTTTCATAAAAAGGAAAGAGCCAACGATCGCAGACGATCGCCGAAAAACATGTATTACAGCGATCATATGGAAACCGCGGCATGAAAAAATGTATTATATTGAAAGCTAATAAAAACGCTGTGGCTATATGGCCGGTAACCGGCCAAGGTGTTAAAAACACTAAATGGCCGACAGTCCGAGATTTTTTTAAAAATTGTCGAATCAAAGAATCCTGGCTAAACCAAACCATCGTATGTCGATTAGGAAAAGGCAAGCGATCCTGAAATGATTTTTAGATCTCAAGTTTTGCTGGTGACGAACCGTATTTCGTGACACTTAGAATTTTTTTCAGGTCGACTGCCGGCCAAGGCTTCAAAAACACTAAATGACCGGCAGTCCGATAAAAATTGTAGAAACGATGGATAAATCCTACAAAACCGGTTGCATAGATGGCTGATCTTTGACAGTTTAAATTGACTGAAATTCTTCGATCTTGTAATTTTTATCGGACTGCCGGTCATTTAGTGTTTTTAACATCTTGGCCGGCAGTCGAAGTGTCAAGAAAATACGGTTCGTCAGATAAGCCCAGCAAAAAGCAAGCGCTGGACTTGAGATCTAAAAATCATTTCAGGATCACTTGCCTTTTCCTAATCGACATACGATGCTTTGGTTTAGCCAGGGTTCTTTGATTCGACAATTTTTAGGAAAATCTCGGACTGCCGGCCATTTAGTGTTTTTACAACCTTGGCCGGCAGTCGACCTGCAAAAAATTTCAAGTGTCACAAATTACGGTTCTTACGGTAAGCCCAGCATAAAGCAAGCGCTGGACTTGACACTAATCTAAAAATCATTTCAGGATCGCTTGACTTGCAAAAAGCAAGCGCTGGACTTGAGATCTAAAAATCATTTCAGGATCACTTGCCTTTTCCTAATCGACATACGATGGTTTGGTTTAGCCAGGGTTCTTTGATTCGACAATTTTTAGAAAAATCTCGGACTGCCGGCCATTTAGTGTTTTTACAACCTTGGCCGGCAGTCGACCTGCAAAAAATTTCAAGTGTCACAAATTACGGTTCCTACGGTAAGCCCAGCAAAAAGCAAGCGCTGGACTTGAGATCTAAAAATCATTTCAGGATCGCTTGCCTTTTCCTAATCGACATACCATGGTTTGGTTTAGCCAGGGTTCTTTGATTCGACAATTTTTAGAAAAATCTCGGACTGCCGGCCATTTAGTGTTTTTTACAACCTTGGCCGGCTGCCGGCCATATAGCCATTGTATACACAAGGATTCGATCAGATTTCAAAATAATTTTCACAAATCCATCAAACTCAACTAATCCCCAAAACGTTCAAACGTCAGTAACCTTTTCATTATGATAGCCTACTTAGTGAAATTTCGACTTATTTAGCGTTTGGCCAAAACGGTACTCTGTACAGTTTCTTGGCAAGTGTAAATGGTGCACCATTTATATGACACTGAGCTTGAGAACAAACGTGGTCCCAACGGAGTCCTAAAAAATATCCTATGAACATCGGCTGAATGAAAAGCGATCACTTTAACCGATCTCGTCACGCCAAATTGACAAATTTTACCTAATTTTATTTTTCGCTCAGTACCATCGTCTTTTCGAATATTTTGTTATGACCGTTTCAGCCTGTATCTGGTGGCTAATGAATACGGAAAGCGCGCACAAAACACAACACAGGTTTCGATGCTTCTTTCGAGCTTAATATGACCAGATGATAATGGATATATTGTAAAATCACTTCGATAGGAAAACATTAAAACATTTTGCAATACTTTAGCGCACAACTAGCCTGCTAAGTCTTTGTTTTCACGTGACGCCATCAATATTCTAAAATGTAAAGTAGCGAAGTCCCTGAGCAAGGGCATATTGAATTCACGCCACAGGACATCAAGATGACCGACAGTATGTGTCACGTATGTTTGAAAAAAGAAATGCTCATTCAATGACCAAAAGCTTGTTCCGTCCCCTGCGTGTTACCAGGGTTTTTGGTGATCACGGAATTAGCGTTTGAAGTAACCTGCAATCATACCCTCCCTCCCTTTAAAAAAAAAATTAAAAAAAAATAGACTACACGGTAGTCTCCATACAGGTTTCGGAAAAATCTATCATCTTTCCATGCCTGCCGATTGTCACGGATATTGTTCACCAAAACATGAATACATGACAAGTGCCTAAAATGTAAATCCTGTGGGACTGTGAATGATAACCGAACGTTCAAAGCGGCGCGAAGAAAATAAACATACCATTGCGTTAGCAACTCCGAACACATTTCAGTAAAACTTTGGCATTTGACACATTTAAATATGCCTCTCCAGGTAATTCCGTGATCGCTGCCGTGTTTATTTTGTGTATCTGGTATTCATCGAGGGCGTAACTATGGCTCCTCGAAATCCACTCGTCGAATCACGGTGCACTAAAGAATGGCCATATGCAAGAGCCAATTAGAACCTATTATAGAAAACCCTGGTAACATTTCAATCACCCTCACTGACTGAGAGCCTGGAACAGGCTAATTAAAGTTTCATTACTTTGTCGATTGTCGATAAAATCCCAGTTAATTTCTAACATCATTTTGATGGCTTGTCCAATATAAGGCAGTAATATGTAAACTGTCTTTCAAATCCTATAGTATTGTGAGTTACTGCCATATTTAATCACATCTAATCAGTCTGGCAATTCTGGAGATAAAACAGAGGCAGTTACAGTTATACAATAGACACAAAGAAGAAAGGACTCTCATATAAAAGTGTTTCCAGTGTGTTATATTATTTTTTGATTATTATTATTTGTTTTAATTATAATTATTCTGTGTGAGTTTAAATAAAAATTGACTCGACTTGACTTGTAATTTTTGGTTCTGTCCTCGTGTACCGGTTCACAAGAGCCGCTACAATGCAAAGGACCAAACAATACACAACAGCAAACCAAAGACTCCAAAACAAAGAAAGAACAATGGTTATTCCCCTGTGAACTGGTACACCGGGACAGAACCTAAAATTCTAATATTTTGTGAAAATACTTAGGAAAGGGTATGGCATTAAAGCTACCGTGTAGTCTAGCTTTTTACTGAAAACACTCTACCCTCTCTTGTGGTAGACACCATGCATATGATTAACAGTAAATAGTATTAAAGAAATGCAAGTACTGAGAAACAGATTTAATGGTTAAAAATAAAACACAAACAGCGGAGATAAACATAGTAAACCAACGCATTTTATATAGACTTGACGTTTCGTATGCTAGGCAACATACATTTTCAAAAGTGACCGTTACAATTTTTGAACACTGTTTATATACTTTTAAGACAGGGGTCTGGAACCGAGATTAAGAAAAACTATCTTAACAGTAAATATGTAAAAGGTACACCTTATCAATAAAGCAACAACTTCTCACTACTAATGTTTGCATTAAAAGCTGGCTTAAGTTCTTGGATAAATAAGGTTTCCTTAATTTTGCAATGATAATCGGTTTTGCCCGACGCTAAAATGTCAAAATGATCCCACTTGATGTTGTGTCCAGTGGTTTTAACGTGATCAGCATTAAGGTTTCAATGAAAACCATGCATACATGTGCAGTAGTTATGTTTTTGTAGCCATCAATTTCTAAATTTGAAACATGAGGAATTTGCATTTGTATGTACTATAGGCATGCTGATCAGTGATTAACTGAATAAATGTTATTAGCAGATTATACACAAGCAGTTGAGTGGTGTATATCAAATAACTTTTTTCACAGTGGCGAGGTGTGCATGCTGGGGTTTGGGGTGAAGAGGTGTCCTTACATGTTCAAAAAGCTTTTCATTATGATCATGGAAAGTAGCTTATTAAGAACAATTTATTCATGGACAGTTACTGAAGGTAAAATATTACTGGTGTCCTCAGCAATATCAATAGAGGATTAAAGATGATCATATCAATCAATCTCCCCCTTGGAATTGAGAAATTCACACCAATTTGAGCACAAAGAGTGAGTCTCAAATACTTCTGTATGATTTTGGTGGGAGTTCAGTGCAAAGCAGCCTTAAAAAAAAAAGTTTCATAGCCCCCACCCCCCTCCTCCCTGTACAATACTTTATGACTGGTCCCTATGATGGTTTGAGGTTTTAGTTGGGGGGAAGGGTTGGAGGAGAACTATTTCAATGATTACAAAGGATTATTTCCCTGAAATTGTCATTTAATTCATTTCTGAAAGGGTCTTCAAAAAGAGTGGATTTCTGAGGGGGAGGGGGGGGGGGGTGTAAAAGTCCCATTCTAAAAATCTTAATGGGTGTCTGTGTTAGAAACTGTTTCTGAGGGGGGATTCCAGGATACCCTTCAATAGGGGGGGTGCGGATAAAAAATGGAATGGCCCTATAGTTTAGCGTTGACGAAACTTCATTCACAGTGCGTCAGCTAAACTGGTTTAAACTGTTTTGTGTTGTGCGTCATAGCATGCACAGTCGACCAGTCGTCAGGATCAAACATGGAAAACGATCGAGGTATACAGACAAGGAACTGTGGTGTCTGCTGACGACTTCTCTTGAAAAAAAGAAGGCAAACAAGAGGAAAAGGGATCCAGATATGTTACGGAACGCGGTGCTGGAGTTGACGGTGCAAAGACTGAACGAGGAGATTACAGAGCGCTGCATGAGCAAGGTGAAACGGAGAAAAGTGGACGACTCTTACGAATGGCAGGAGTCTTCAAATGGACTGGGGTGGAATATGACTGCATCTTATCAGGATGATGAAGATTTGTTAGGTATCGACGATTTCTTTCAAAGGATAAGTTGTAGTTGCCAAAGTTAAAAAGGTCTTTCAGCGATTAACCACCATCGACTCAGAACGCCACAGATGATAGAACTGGAATCACTGAAACAAGCAGATCAGAACACAGGGAATCCAGTTCGAAGAGATCCTCTCAGGAGAGCAGGAAGTTCCAGAATAATTCCCTGTGTTAGTTCGGTTGTTCAAGTACCTGGGTTTTCCCCCTGTTATTTTTAGCAACGGATCCCTATTGTGACTAGATGAAGTTGGTTACTTTCCGGTTCTAAACTTAAGCTTAATTATCGGTTAATAATAGGGATTGATGGAGTTGTTACATGCAATATTTTCCCTGGGAAATTTTATATTTTGTACAGAAGCAAACATTTTAATAATGTAAATATAATTTATTTGAAAAATTTGTAAATAAAAGTGTACAATAAGCATTCTCAGTGCAAAGTTCTCAGTATGTGCGATTCCTAATGTGTGTTGATTACTTTCACAGCGACAGGCTAAATTTCTTCAGCTGAGGTTCTAGCTGTTTCGTCCATGTATCAACCTTAACTCTTAGAAGGTATTGCTCTATAATGTCATGTTACTTTGAGATACCCAAATATTTTTTTACAGTGTTATTATACATTTGGCAAATGCTGAAGATGTCCACTATACTGTACTCTGTTGCATGAATTAAAAAGTTGTAGTAGTTGCTGATATTACTGGATATTACTAAAATGTTTTTCTGTGTGTGTCAAGTGTCGATGTTACAAAGTTTTGAGCTAAGGATGAATAGAATTCCTAGTTTGTAAATTCCCTGATCTAAAATTTTTGAGCATATTATGCCATTAAACAGTAGTTTTAAATGCAAGTCATTTCTTTTCAAGCCTGCTAGAAGCAAAGACGATGAACTGGTCTGCTGCCATGTCACCAGGATGGGAAATGGTCTGATAGTTCACATGAAGTTGGATACAGTGATGAATTGGTAAATGCACAGCATTTGCCCATCCCTTTACAACATTTCTTAATGCCCAGAAGATCCCCTGTGCTTAAGTAGTTGTTTTTGTCAACTTTAGTTTCAAGTGGATTCAAATAATGGAGGAGCTTTCATTGGTGGAGCATTTTTCAAGTCAACCATGAGAGGCCAGCCTTAAGGCTTGTTATTTTATTGTTAAATTGGAACTGTATGTTAAGGGAGTAGTTCTGGATGAAATTTAGATGAAATAAAATCGTAAAAGGGTTTTACATGAAAACACTCAGCCCGTGCCAGTTGAAAAGTTTGACACTGCTGCATACATGTATTGGTTATTGATATCATTTGTAGTATTAGATTTTGTGCGATATTTGTTCCTCTGATTTAATTTAAAGTGGTAAAGGAATGACAAGCAAGATAGTTGGTTATCTCATCCTAAGGAAAGAGGCAGGAAATTAAATCACACCATTGGCAGTTCTTTATAAAGCAAAGTTGTGGTCAGACAGATAAAGGCAGTGGCTTTGCCAAGTGTTGGTAGGATGCTGAGTCGTCGCCCTGTAGTTACAGACCTGGACATAATAATGTGTGTTTAATTAAGTCCATGGTGAAGTTGATTGGTCAAAGTTAAATGAATCTGAGAAGAAGTCAATCTGTTGGCCAGGGATTTGCTCACAATATTACTAGAAGTGCAAAGTGGTGCATAGATGACTTGCCAAGGTTATGTTTATAAAATTTGTCAATGCGATGTTCTTTGGTAGGGTTGTGTGTTCTTGTTTCTTTACCATGATACAGCTGAGGTAAACTTGAAATACAGGATGGTCAGAAAGGAGAGCAAGGAATAGCTAAGTGATGGCTCTCTAAGGAGGCGCACATCAAGCTATGTAAGCCAGTAGTAATTAAATTCCAGAGGTGATTGTTCAGAAGATTGATAATTTTCAAGCCTTGCTTGGTGTTCATTGTGTTAGTGTTACTTTAATGGCAACTGGTTTCAGTGGTGGATCTCGCCTTCACTAATTGCATTCCAAGTTCTGGGTGCTTGTGTTTTCAAGTGACAATAAAGTGTTGTTTAACCCGGCCAGCCATCAACAGAACTAAGTGTCGCCTTTATTTGTAAATATTTGGTGTTCTTCACATTTTTGCCCAAGATCCTTTGCTCCATTGCTAAAAGGCAGACTGTTTTAAGTCAATTGTCCATGCAGCTCAAACTCGCCTGAAGTATCTAAACGCACTGGCTTTGAAACATCACACAGTCACCCTGGACTCACAGCCAATCTCGTACAATGAAAAACTGCTTTCCAGAGTGAATACCCAGTAAAGTTGGTGAACTCATCACATCCATCCTGTCCCCTCCACTGTTTGGTTATTCTCAGTACAATATCTTCACCATGATGCATACGTCTATGCAAAGTGTGCTTGCAATGAAACTTTTACAGTTCATGAAGTAACGAGGCACAAGAGGAGTGTAAGGGAAAAGATTGTAGCATCACTTTGGTTTGGCTAATGTGGTAAGGCATATAGAAAAGTAAAAGGAAATGGAAGGTTTCTCTGATATTGGCAAAATTATTTTAGCTCGTTCCGGTGGAGGTTTGCGTGTGCTTCTTTTGCCTCTTGCAGCATGGACTAATCCCAGGCTTACAGTGAAGTGGTGCTGCTTTATCCAACAGCCACTACAGTTTGAAAGTATATTCAGAAATGGTCTGTGTCATACCAAGACTTAAAAGCTAAAATCAAATTATTGCGTTGATCATGTTAAGCTGGACCTCTGGAGATCAGTTTTGTTTCCACCGGTGAGAGCTAAAGGTAACACTAAATTTAATTTGATGTAAAGTACAAATGGCTTGAAATGGTTTTCAGAAGAACCAACAGAACACATTATTTGGATGTACCAAATCAAGGAGTCTCGATCCCGTGATGTTCCAATCAGTCTGTTTTGCCATATGCTAGCATAACCCTGTGCTACGTAACTTTCAAGTTGTTGCTGTGCATGCTTTGCCAGATGGAGTTCTTACCAAGTTTGTCAGTGTGTCAAGTTGTCATCAGTGAGACTTGTGTACTTAAAGCAATTTTTTCAGAGGGGAATAGGTTGCTCTCAACTCAAATGTGCATGCTAAATTCAAAGTTGCCTCATCACTGGACATCTCCTAAGCAGAATTCCCCTCCACGTTTCCACTGCATTTGTCAGTTTTAGTGTTACTGAAATAGCAAAGTATTCCAAAGTCCTTTTACTGCAGCAATGCAATGCTCAATTCTGCATAGTTTCCTGTTTGTGGCAATCTTTAACCAGTTACTCTGGCAGTGGTAGTGTTTTCAAGCTCTGGTGGTACCTAGGAAGCGTGACCGTGAGTGATCATTGTGATCATTGTGCAATTGAAGTCATTTGACTTGTGAATGAAATGCCTTGTTCAAAGATTACTGAAATGCCCATCAATTGGCTGGCATCCTGACCGACCACCCCTCCAAAGTCACAGGTCTGGGACAATGTAAGCAAATTCAATCATCTTTGCCGCTTGAGTTACTTAGACAAGCTCATCCCCTGCAAACTTAGAGAAACTGCCAAAGTTGGCTACAACTGGGGAACTTCCTGTCACAAATTCAAGGTGACCTGTTACAACTTAAAGATCAGTGACGTATCCAAACTATTGATGGACATCAAGTTATAAGTCTAGCATGTATGTCTGGTATGTGTTGGTATTGTTGGTCATCTTTGGAATATGAATGTGTGCTTCATAGCAATTTTTGCAGGTAGTTTAAAAGCAAATGGAATTGTCGGCAGTACTTATAAGATGGAATGGATAGACAAGAATGATCGTGCGAAAGTATTGGCAATTGGCCTTGGGCTCCATTTGGGTGTAACAATTTGTTCAAGTTTCATTTTTGGCAATGGTTTCAGTAGCAACCAGTGCTGCAGGCTATTCATCACAGTCGGATCCTTACTATTCCCTTAATCTCCAACCTAAGCTACAATACCTAGAGTGATTACAGCTGGCGCAGCATTAAGTGGTTGTAGTTCATCACAAATCAAAGCGTACAATGTTGTCTGCTTCATACCCGTCAGGCTTACCAGACTCAAGCTTAAGAGGTAATTTTAAATGCGTTCCTGTTGCTAAGTGGGCATCATTTGTACTGGAATTTGTACTAAAGTCTTTTTGGTTTTGCTGTTTTAAGTTATGGTTAGAACTTGTATGTGCACTTGGATGCAGTTTTTTTCAGGGTGCTGATCAAAATTGGAAAATGTGCTCAGCTCCAAGTAATGTCCAGCAGCAAACCTCTTCCCTTCAGCAGGTTTCCTTGCATTCGTCATATTTGATCTGTGTGCCAAGTTCCATTGTCACAAAAAAGCCTTTACATAATTGAGCGGTAGAGAACAGCACGTAGACTAAACCGAAGTTTCATAGCTTGTGAGACAGCAAACTTGGTCCATTTACTTGCGCCTGGCAGATCGTGAAATACCGTAGTTTTGAGCATGGGCAAAAAGCATGTTTCCTCTCCACTACCTTCAATGCACAGCTCCTAAGTTCCATAGCCCGTGAAGTGAGTCTTGATATGTGAATTGTTAATCTTGGGACAGATCTACGCCTTCAACAGTATCTTGTTTCCTTTCTGGCATTTGGACTTCACTTTGTATGTCTATTGATTCCACAAGGTCATTAAGTTAATATGGGTCAAATGATTACCTGGGTTTGTTATCGACAAAGTCTGTAGTTCTGTATACCATTTCCTTGGCATTTGCTCAATTGTTTTTTGTCAAGAATATGCATGTGTGTGTGCGCTTTGAAACGTCTTTTCCAGAAACCACAGTGTAACAGGGTGTGCAGTAATTCAGTGGTTCATCAGAAATCGGTG
>CAOKRL010000140.1:5000-10000 GCA_948470475.1 Galaxea fascicularis | reverse complement strand
GCTAGCCGCTGGAGGGTTAAAAATCCATTGAATCCCCTTCTGGCTACAAACATGGTCAACCTTCTTCTGGTTCCACTCTTCTATGGTCTCCTTCAGTTCTTTGTCTGCCCTTGTGAAGTTCGTACCTCTATCACTTCTTATCTGCTCTGGACACCCACGAATGCTAATTAATCTCCTGAGTACATTTACCATGGAGTCTGTGTTTAAGGAATGTGCCATTTCAATGTGGACAGCACGTGTCGTTAGACAAGTAAAGAAACATCCATACCTCTTTTCGCGAGATCTACCTTGCTTCACTTCAAACGGTCCAAGGTAATCAACCACAACATACGTAAATGGTGGCTTGTCAGGGGTAAGCCTGTCACTGGGTAAACTTGACATGAATTGCTCTCCTGGGCTGGCCTTTCTCCGCTGGCAGTCCACACAACTTCTCAACACACGTCGTACTGCAGACCTGCCTTTAATTACCCAGAAGGTCTCTCTCAACGACGACAGAACGCTTTCTTGACCCATGTGCCTTAAACTCTCATGATAATGCTTGATAATAAAATGTGTTACTTGGTGCTTGTAAGGTAAAATGATGGGGTGCTTTCTTTCATAGGCGAGTGGAGCATTTACCAGTCGACCTCCAACCCTTAGGAAGCCTTCCATCAGTTGTGGGTTTAGCTGAGATAAGGATACTCCTGCCGTTTGAAGAACTCTCTTAATACAATTGCCTCCCTTGTAATTTCTTGCGGATGAAAGGATTTCCATGACCTTTGGAAAAGACTCTTGTTGAACTCGCTTCAAAATCTCCCCTTCAGCTTCCTGCAGTTCGATTACTTTCAAATATCCGCATTCCCACAAGGGTGATTCTTTAGAAATTGCTAGAACGTCACTTGAAATCAACAAGTTCTTCTTTGTCAACTCAACTTTGGCTTGAAGATACTTTCTGTAACGTAGTAACCATGCGACCGCAATTTTCAACTTCCACCAAGAGGAGTAACGTGACACAAGTGTATCCAGAACATGGCTTTGGACAGTAGCTTCTGAGATTCCTTCCTAACTTCAGAGTCGTCATCAGTGAGTGCCGGTATTTCAATCGAACCTGGCCAATGGCTTTCATCTTGCCAGAGAAACTTTGGACCCTTCAACCAACGATTGTTGTTCAACATACCATCCAACTTAAGACCCTTTGAGCCGTCATCCGCTGGGTTATCATCTCTATTCACGTAATGCCACTCAGAGGGTGAAGAGCCATTGTGGATCACCGTCAGACGATTTGATTCGAATGTATGGAATCTCTTTGACTCATTATTGATACACTTCAACACTGACATCGAGTCGGTCCAATAGTAGACTCGCTGGATTGAAACATCCAATTCTTCTCGGATCATCTTGGAGAGTTTTACAGAGATTACAGCAGTGGTAAGTTCTAACCTTGGGATCGAGATTTCGCGTATAGGTGCTAACCTAGCTTTTCCCATCACAAACGCACAGTGAATTTGATTGCTAGCATCTTTCAAACGGAGATAACCGACTGCTGCGTATCCTTGGCGCGACGCATCTGAAAAGAGGTGTAACTGAGCCTCGTCAAGTTTATCAAATTCTCTGGGTTTAAAGCAACGGTCCACTTGAATCTCGCCCAACTTGGGAAGGTCATCCAACCGCCGCTTCCACTGGGTTCTCTCAGTTTCCTCAATTAAATCATCCCAGCCAAGTCGCTTTCTACTGAGAGTCTGCAACATCAGTTTGGCTTTCATGGTGTAAGGCGCAATGAATCCTAGGGGATCAAACAGAGAATAAATGGCTGAAAACATTCCTCTACGCGTCATGGGTCGTTGATTAACAACTTGCAGGATCTTCTCTGAAGCCTCCCACACAAACTCGTCTTCGTCAGTGTTCCACTTAAGACCAAGAGCTGTTTCTGTGGGCAATTTCTCTAAGTCCAAGTTCACAACTGATTTTGCTCTCTCGGATTCTGAGATGGTCGTCAGCACCTCTCTGGCATTGCTATACCACTTGGTTAAGCGAAAACCGCCTCTAGCGAGTAATTCCCGTAGTTGAGCTACTAACACGATTGCTTTCTCATTGGTACTCGTCGACTTCATCATATCATCCACGTACATGTTGCGTTTTACTGTCTGCACCGCCTCCGTTTCTAACTCTCCCCCACAAGAATCAGCGGTCTTCCTCAAACAGAAATTGGCAACACTGGGAGACGACGTGGCTCCAAACAAATGTTTTACCATGCGATACTCCTCCATTTCTCCAGATAGATTTCCGTCAGGCCACCATAAAAATCTAGCGCATCACAATCTTTGGGTTTCACCAACACCTGAAGAAACATGCCTTCCACATCGGCTACCACTCCAACAGACTCTTTCCTAAAACGACTTAAGACACCCACCAGCTGATTTGTCTGATCTGGTCCCTGTAATAATTGCTGATTTAAAGAGGTTCCTCCATACCTAGCAGCACAATCATAGACAACTCTCACTTTGTCAGGCTTTAGAGGATGAGTTACAGGATGGTAAGGGAGATACCATACTGGTCTGTCCTTCACCTGCAACTGTTCTTTCGGAATCCTTTCAGCAAAACGTTAGTTTATTCACTGCGATTTCTAAGACGTCTCAAGAACAAGATTAGCATGTTTAAAACGTTTCGCTTCAAAGGGGATTCGTCGATTCTTATACCAAAATCCTCGAAGAAAAACACACGTAAAACGAATTCAAAAGAAGAAATAGGATAATTTTTTCGCCGCCCGACGAAATATTACAGCGCAGCGAGAGAAAGATGAAAGTTGTACATAAAAAAGACGACAAAAACAAGGCAATTATTTTGAGATAAATCGTTTTTCAACCGTGTAAATTTAGTGCCAACTTAGTTCTATCCCCAGCAGTTCGTGGAAGCTGAACAAGACTCAATAAAATATATTTGAGGGAAGCGAACATACTAAACAAACAAATCACGGGGGTCGCCGTAAATTACATGTACAGAAATCCAGCGTGCAAAAATACTGTTCACTTTTAAGACTTAAAACTCTCAAATGAAGGCAACCAAATGAAAGAAACGTGACAGGAAGTTCAATAACAATAAATTTCCATTCAAGATGAGGCAAAAAAACTTATCCAAAAGCACAAAAATGTTCAAAATTTCACAGACGTGATCAACTACATGACCGCATTTTCGAATTAATTATTCACGCAAAAGCGAAAGCGTGAGTTTTCCCACAAGTTTTGCAGTTATTTTATCGGTTGTGGCTTTGCCTATCGTGCTAAAAGCTGAATTAAACTTCGAACTAATAATGTACATCACCATTTTTGTTTTCTAAAGTCCAGGCAGCTGCTTTAAATCCGCGATCTGTATTCAAAACTCACTTGAAAGCGCACCCATCGTCTTGTTTTCGCCGCGGTAGAAGGAAGGAAAAGTTTAGTATTCACCAGAAAGGTTTGAGGGCTCCGTTCACCTTGATCTCCCATTCTGAGGCCACCTAAACATCGACTTTTGTTTTTCCTTTTCATTTTAAGTGCCAAAGAAGTAATTTGTCCGTTTTAGGAATGAAAACAAGACCCTGGGAGTTTGTAGATTTGGCCCGCAACGCGCCATGACTACCTGCACTTTTCGAGCGCGTGATTTTAACTTCAATAGCACAGGGTGACCGCGTTTTTTAAAATTGTAAACTACGACAAAATTAAATTCACTTCTTTTGGATATCGTTAAGAATCAGCCTACTGATTTAATGTAGATTTTATGCCAATTTTTATGCGACAAAGCATAGGCGCCCTTGGCCGGCGTGATTTTTATGAAACGCAAGGCGTAATTTTATTATCGAAATGAGTGACACAGGCAGATATCATTTTCTCTTTTCGCGCGTAAACGTAAAAGTTGAACCTTGTTCAACTTTAACGTTTACACGCAAGCTTTCATACATCGTCTCTATTTTATTTATACACGTAAAGCCAGTTAAAGTTTACGTCCGTAGGCATGTAAAAATTACGCGACAGTGGAAATCCACCTTTATGCATGCTAGTGTAAACGTGGGTTGCCAAGGCAAAAGTGGCCCCGGTAAAATTCACGAAGTGATTCTCGTTTTTTTCGCTTTTGAGATGGTTTTTCGCCATTGCTTGATGGGTGATAAAAGCCTTTGGCATTACGCAATGTTTCCTCAAGTATTCCCGTTTGAGAAGAACTTAATTTGGAAAGCTTACAAGGATTGATTACTACCACGTGTTGTTATAATAAGCTTACCATATTTACTCGAATAAGCGCCGCATCTGGGACAAAAAAGTTAATAAGCGCCGCCCTCGATGAATTTTACTGTGTTTAAATAAAGATTTTGATTGATTGATTGATTTAACCAGGACAACGACGAAGGAGTTCGCTCTCACCGCTCATATTTTCGCTCTCGTTATCATGAAACTCTCGGGCTTTTTTTTCACCAGGTGAATTTCTCTCGTAATTCTAGATTTACTAGAATAGGAAAATTAACAGATAGAAAGTATACCGTTGAACAAAAATATAGAAAAGTAAATTTGTCTGGTACAATGTTTAAATAAGCGCCGCACTTGTGGCGCGAAAAATTAAATAAGCGCCGCGGCGCTTATTCGAGTAAATACGGTACATGTAACCCAAGCTTGATTTATGCAAATACACGGAAAACAGGCACGCGTCGAAGGTTTGAAACGGCCAAAAAAGAGCATTAAGCGGGGAGATGACTACAGTGATTGCCTTCCCTTTCACAGGCGGTCCTTCACACTCCACGAAGTCAAACACACAGAACACATCACTTTTCAAAAGGAAAACGAGTGACTTCCCGAATCCTGTTAAACACGGGATTGTTTCAATTATTTCCCTCTGTTGAGCTTTCAAGCTGAAATCGCTGTGTTTGCCAGCTTTTCTCAACGCAAAATCCAAAGTCTTGTCAAAGAGTCTCGCCATTTCGGATTTGGTTAGTCGAGCATCCGCTTTGAAGTCTCTAAAGCCAGATTATATTTTAGCCACGATCAACATGGAGTTTC
>CAOKRL010000139.1:2500-7500 GCA_948470475.1 Galaxea fascicularis | reverse complement strand
TGAGTGTTTCACGAAACTCGTAAAAAGCTTAAATTTTCTGACCTTGGGTTTTTTTCGTCCATAATGGAAACCTGTATTTGATAATTTAGCTTTATCTTTTATTTATAGACGAGTTAGACAAGAACTTTTGGAAATAATGCTTGCTGAAGACGACAGCAGCAGTGAAGAGTCAGAAAGCGGTAGCGACAGTTCGGACGATGATCTGGAGCTCCTTTTGCTTCAAAATGTTTTCACCCCAAGAGAACTCGGTGCCCACGTTAACTATCAAGACATAAGCGAAGATGATTTCAGAGTTTGTTCAGGTGAACTTTGTCGTAATTAATTATGTTAAGCCTCATCTCACGCGATTTCGTGACACAGACGTCTGGACGAAACTTTCGAAACAATTGAACCAACTCACCGCGAAAAAAGCCAGTTCACTACAAAGCAAAGCCAACCACGACAAATAAAACGAAACCAGCTCACGGCAGAACAAAAAAAAAGCCAATTAATATCGAAACAAATCACCACGGAAATTTAAACTAAAGCAACTGACGCATGAAAACGCCAATTCACATCAAAACGAAAATAAATTGAATCAACTGACGACATAAAAAGGCCAATTTTCGGCTCAACAAAACCAACTGATACAGATAGTCTTAAATATATGGAGACTTGGACAGATAATACAGACTTCTCAACCAAAACCAAAAAAAATAATGGTTCATTTTATGTGTACAATGAATACACTGTAAATTAATCAATGACAACCACTAATTTACAAGTTAAGAATATATTAAAAAGTAAACAGTCCAGGTCTTGTCGAAACTGAGAAAGGTATGTTTGTAATTGAGAAATCTTCTCTTAAAACATATCATACAGATAGTTTCTCTCAACTGAAGGTTGTTTCAAGATATTTGAAGGGAAAATTGTGAAAAAATATGTATCTGTGACACAGATTTTTAGATTGTCTTGTCTAATGTACCGGTCAAATTGAAGCTTCAACATTCCCCTTCCCCCCCCCCCCACCACTTCCTGGACATTTGAATTTTTGGAAAATTTTTCTTCAAATTCCCTCTCTCCCGGACAGGAAAAGATGCCAAATGCTTGGGGTAGGGGGGAGGGATGTTTAATCTTCGATTTCACTGGTACATAAGTTCTAGTTCCACCAGTAAATATTCCCTTTTCTCATTTTGCTGTGCAGATTTGATAAACATCATTTTGTTAGATTAGTAAATGGACTGAGGCTTCCAGACTTCTATGTCTGCCAACAACGGACTGTATGTCCTGGAATGGAAGCCTTGCTCATTTTACTACGGAGGCTTACATACCCAAACAGATGGTGTGAATTAACACATATGTTTGGCCGGCCCGAACCTGAACTGAGCATGATTTTTAATGAGGTATGTGCTTTGTTAAAAGTGTCCATATTGAGTTTCTTTTTTCCGACTTACAGAGATCATTTTCAAGTTAATTTTGTTCTTCATGAAATTTTTAGATTCTTACAGACATTCACAAGAGATTTGGTAATCTCTTACATAACTTGGATTATGTGTGGCTGAATCCACAGGCTTTTGCTAAAGCCATTTTTGATAAGGGTTCCCCACTTAGAGACTGCTGGGGTTTTATTGATGGCACTCCCAGGCCAATTTGCAGACCAGTGAAGAACCAACGAATAATGTTTTCTGGCCACAAGAGAACCCATTGTTTAAAATTTCAGGTATGTCAGAATTTTAAGGCTAGATATTACAATTTTGTTTGTTAGACAGGCAATGTTTACTTACAATTCTTGTTTCCCCTACACTCCTGCTGCACTTGATAATTTGTGCACAGTGGTCAATGAAATGGTGATGTCTAGATCACCTGGCATGCAGACTTCCTCTGTGCAACAGTTGAATAGTAATTTTTTGTTTGTTTCTTGTTTAATCTGCCATAACTTTCAGTCTACAACACGTTTATTCAAACAACTCATGATACACCCTTGAATTTGTGTAGTGTCTGAGCATGCAACTGAGACTAACTTTATTCCTCTAATTAGCAAATCAAATTTGGTTTAGTATTGTCCTACTCTTATTGACAATGAGCATGCATCATCACAGTGGTCAAAATGTTGTGGACTCATGAGGTATGGCCCAGTGAGTCCACGACAAATTTTGACCACTGTGATGACATGCATATGCATCATTGTCGATAAGAGTATGCGGACAATGCGAAACCACATTCGACTTGCTTTTTACCACAAAAGCTTGACTAATAAGGATAATGTTATTTTTTCGGAACACAAGCTCAAAAAGGCATTGTGTTACATGTTGATGCAAGAAGCGTTGTCTAGACTCATATCGACAACAGCAAATTAGCAATCAGATTGCTAGATCAGTAGCAATATTTGCGGTAAAACATGTAATTTAAAGTAAAGTAGAGAAATGACATTTGGTTTTTGCTATTAATGTTTCAGTCTGTGGTAGCACCAAATGGACTAATTTGTCACTTGTTTGGACCCTTAGAAGGGCGTCGCCATGATGCATTTATGTTGCGTGAAAGTGGTCTACTTGAAGAGCTGGAGAGAAAAATGAATAAGGCCAATGGTGATCCTTATGTTATCTATGGGGATCCTGCTTACCCTGTCAGGAGGCATATTCTAGCTCCATTTAGGAATGCACAGCTTACACCAGCTGAACAAAATTTCAATGAAGCCATGAGTGCTGTACGAACAAGTGTAGAGTGGGGATATGGGAAGATAGTCAAATATTTTGCATTTGTAGACTTTTCTAAAAACTTGAAAGTTCTTTTGCAACCAGTTGGTAAGCTTTATATTGTAGCTGCTTTGTTGGTGAACTGCCACACTTGCCTATATGGCTCACAAACAGGCCAATTTTTTGATCTGGATCCCCCAGAGCTTGAAACTTATTTGAACAATTGCTAGTTTGGATAATTAAACAACAATGCAAGTGTAAGTTAAGGCACAGTAGATAGTATGTGACCAGGTCTGTAAAATAATAGTTTTCTGTCAACAGACTGGCTGACAGATGAAAAGTAACCCATGTTTGTGTTTGAAGGAGCAAATTTTTGCGGTTTAGAAATGACTGAAATTTTCCTGCTGGGAACTTACTAATTTTTGTTGAAGCAGAAGAAAATTGACAGGAAGGAAAATATGATATTTTCAAATGTAATAATTATTGCTTGTTGAGTTGTACAGAGGGAGGCAGTAATATAGGTGTATTGAAGTCAACTTTAATAAATAGTGAACTTAAACTTGATATTAACTCATTCTCAATAGCATATTTTCTTTTGAAAAGTACAATTCTATGTATGTCTGAAATGTAAACGTATGAATAAGTTCTAAATAAGGGCTCATATCAATATAAACAGGGCCTTAAAGTAATCACATCAATCATTTTGAGTGTTGGCATGACAAGACATCATCATCTTCCATTTCATTTCTTCCAATACCATCTTTTTCTCTTCTATTTGAAGTTTTCTTTCTTCCAGGGTTAGTCTCCTTTCTTTTATTTGCATACTGTTTTCATGCTTTGTACTTAGATAATTAAGCATTTGGGATGAGCCTGTACGGCCTCTCTTGGTTTTCTTTGAGCATCCTGCAATTGTTTGATGATAGAAAAATTGGTTTAATTTATTATAATTAATAACATAAATTATTATACTACTCTTGCAACAATACAGTATATTTCAGTCCAAATACATGTGCTAGTTTCTATCTAGGCAAAAGATGGAATGAAAAGCTATATAAACTGCACAAAAAATAAAACATTATTTATGTGAGAATTTGAACTACCAAATTATTGTCTTTTGACAAATTCAAAACGGAGATCAAATATTCTCATTATTTTTATCACAAACATTTTAACCCTTTCACCACCAAGGGTCTCCCTTTGACGGGTAAAATCGTCTGGTGTTAAACAGAGTAAAATCTATAAGTAGCCACTGGTGCACGTGGTGAAAGGGTTAATATAATATTCATGAATACCTGGAAAAAATAGTTCTTCGTCTTCTTCCTTTTCTTGACTGCTAGAATCGCTCTTTGAATTCTCTGAAATCATTGTGAGATCAAGGAAATATTTCACACATACAACTGGTTACAACAAAATGACTTATTCACAGTATGTTCATGAATGGTTACCATACATTAATTACTGGTCAAATCTCTTTTTAATCCATATATTATATCCTATGAATGGGATCTTAAAACATCCTTTGTTAAATGGATTTTATGTAGTGCAATAACCATCATATTTCAAAGTAATGGGCTAAAATCATTATCGTTTACACAGCAATAATCATTTCAGGTCGACGTACTGACATAAGTTTCCATTGCTGCTTTTCTCATGGCCAAGCCTTTTGATCTGTCATCTTCTTCCTTTTTCTTTTGTTTTGTCACTACATTTGCTGACATGTCCTCCAGATATGTGGTTATGTCCTCTAACAGGGTATTAAGTTCGTCATATTCCTCCTCACTTCCAGATCTAAATCAGATACAATCAATGTGACTTCGTTCCATGGTCAGATCATTCTTCTTATAGATGGACTGATATTTATAAGGAAGGAAGGAATGACTTTATTAAAGCGTCGACAGTATTTACCTTTAATAAAAACTAATAGGGGGCACTATTTACACAATACAATATATCTTAGCTAAAGTTAAACTTAATTAAAATTTAATGAAAAAATAAGTAAACGAAGTATTTGAACTTTTGAGATTTAAAAAGGTTTAAAATCTCAAATATACATAAAATGTAAAATTTTAAAAGGCCTAAAGCAGCATACATCACACATACAGATGTACAGAGTGGATAGATCCCCGTGCAATATGAGAAAGATCAGGGGGACTGCTGATAGGAATGATGAACTGATCGTGTTGACTTTACTGCTAATATGATGGAGTGCTGCAAAGCTTTCGATACATTCAACTTTTCAGCTTCATTTAAGACTTACCTTAACAAATACATATGAAATCTGAATGTTTTCAAACTGAGGTGTCATGAAAGTTCTCGAACAAATTCAGC
>CAOKRL010000138.1:0-16394 GCA_948470475.1 Galaxea fascicularis | reverse complement strand
CCCCCTTTATAATGCCGAAGTTTGCTGACAATTTAACCATAACTTTTTTAACAGAAATGTTTATTTGTAAACCTTCAATTAATTACAAGTTGTTCTGTTTAATTGAATTTTTTAAAATAATTTCTAGCAACTGCTAGCTGATGAAAGTCCTTTATTTTAAATATTTCAATTCAATTTAAGAAATCCTAACTATAACTGTAATTTAACAATCATAGTGAAAATTGGCTTTTTTCTGACGAACAATAACTAACAACGGGCAAATGTAACTCGATGGTTGAATTATTTGCCTCAACGGGCAGAGATTTTGACTCATCGATCATTACAATCTTTTCTTTCGCCTCAACGGGCAAATGTAACTTAATGGTTGAATTATTTGCCTCAACGGGCAGAGATTTTGACTCATCGATCAAATTCAACGCCCCCACGTGCGAAGAATACTGTGAATGATTTCCCAGCTGTGGCACCGAAGTCGCTTTCGCTTTCGACATAAAGCAGGTTTGCTTCAAAATTTCCTCTGTTATCTCCCGAGACCAGTAAGCTGCAGTCGGCAGTTTACTTCGAATAGAAGCATTTTTGTCTTCAACTTCAACTTCTTTATTACGCACTATTTACGTCAAATTACAACTAGTTAGTACTATAAATAATTACAACCAAAATATACAATACATAATAAAAATCAAAGAACAACAAAAGGATATGTGCGTGGCAACCAGAGTAGCCACTGGCTTTCGAGCTGGTTGCCACCATGCTAAAGGTAAATGCGGCATTACACAAAACAAAAATAAAAAAGACACTAAATATTACATTACATCAATCACTGATACAAAGACATAAATTTAAACTAATATGTTTACATCTAGTAAAAAAGTTAAATTGTACAAGCAGGAGTTATAATTTGTTCAGTTATTTTGGGTGGTTAAAAGGTACTGCTTATACTGCTTCTTAAAGGAATTGTAAGGTAAGCGTTTTAGACTGACTGAAACCGACTCCCAGATTTTTGATGCAGAGAACTGAAATGTTGACTGACCATATCTAGTTGATGTGTTTATTCTGTAAAAGTTTTTCCTTGATGCATATCTGGTGTGGTGGCAATGGATTTCTGATGCTGGTGTGAGAGCATCAGAGAAAACAGCTGGAATACTATTTTTATCATTTTGGATTTTATGAGCAAAAAGTCCTATCTTCATCTTGTAGATATTGTTTAATTCTAAGACTACAAGTAAAGCATAGTAAATTTTAGCATTTTCTCTCTTATTAGCAAAGAAAATGCACCGTATACATTGATTTTGTTTAGTTTGTAACCTTTTGAGTCTTGTTTTGCAGGCATTGCCCCAGCTCATGATACATCATGTCTAACAATTCACTGCTGAGAAAAAAAAGATCTCCATGAAGTAAGACTTGATCGATATCTTGGCACCTCCATTCGCAAATCGGCAAAAATTGCTCATATAATAGAGCAGCTAGACACATAAAAATCTCTTGTCCTCCTCGAGAATCATCACTAAACCGTTCATGGCCTTGATGAATACTTCCACAACCAATTTGCTGTCCTTGAAGAAGCTTGAATGACCGCAGCGGCGACGAAGGAAAAGGGCTTCCAATTTTCCCCTTGCACTCAGAAGACGCGCACTTCACAGGAGTCCTGGATAACACGAACAGTCCCGGATCACAAGAACCCCGGATATCAAAAACGGAATCGACTGCGCATGTCTTCGATCTTACATCCGACAAATTTTGCCGATTTCGCCCTATTGTATAAAATAGTGTGCTGCCTCGCTATGGCTCGCCAGCAAATATGATAATTGTTATAAAAACAGTACTGCTCAAAGGTAAATTCCCATTCTCGCCTTGTTTCTCTAGAGACCAGTTTTTCATCTCAAAAGACAAGATTATTGTCTTGTGGGAATCACTGATCCAGCAATTTTGAAACAAATTACTAGCAAATTATCCCTCAAGACAGCAATAAAGGTAAAGATAGTTGTACTCCAAACCAATGACAGTTGATAAAAACTATAAACTGATCTGAAGTCTACTTGGCTTACAGCTGACTACAGAAATCTAACACTAAAAAAAATTTTTAGTTAATGGTTAAGAGTTAAGTACCATTTTCTGTCACTAAACAAAGTTGTAACAGAAAGAAAAATTTAGTTGACCACAAGTGAAGAGAAACTGTCCATGAGAGACATTAGAAATCAAGAAAAGTTGTCTTCAGGTGACACTTTTTCTAAACCCTGCCTTTAGTTAGTATACGTACTTCTGCTATCACCCAAACTGCAAAGGCCAACTCCAGTTTTGGCCATGAGATAACTAACAAGAAGATCTAAAAATTTTTTAATTCTGAAATGTTTTCTCTCAGGGAGGTCGATCCCCTACTTCTTATTTTGTGATCAAATCCTTGTACCAAAGTCTTGTTCTGCTACTTATATTAATTTTATTCACTATTGCTACCAATACAGTAACATTAATTTTATCAATCATGCATTAATGTCACATTATTAAATATTAGAAAAAAGCTTAAAACATCCATTTAATTTTGGAGTAAAATTTTATTTACTCACTTTTAGTTATTATTTCTTCAGTATGATAAAAAAAACATGAAGGAAAACTGTTTATACCTGGTGCAGTTTCTCTTGTGATGATGCCAAAGACTGAAATTGAAAAATTCAAGCATTTGTTATGAAGCAGATTCCAAACAGCCATCCATATATAACTCTTACAAAACAGATGCATTTGCTTTTTTACTGCCTTGATAATGCAACTACATCTGTACCTTTAGGAAATTTCTATATATCCAGACAGAAAAGGCTACTGACAGTGCGGGTCCAGAATATCCATACATGTACCTCCCCCACAGAAGGTTAATAGAAATTCCAAGGGGGAAGAGGGTGACAAAAGTAAAAGTTTGTAAGCTAAATTGGAATTTCCAGAGGGGTGGGGTGTGAGAAGAGGTGTGAACCAATAAACGTTCTATGGGGTGAGTATGGATATTTTTTGGAACCGCAAAATATTAATATTCAAGTCAATAATACTTTCAATAAAATTTATTTTTCTTAAAAAAATTACAGCCAAGCTAACACACAGTCAGTGCTCAGAGAATTTCAAGAAAGACGAGACATCACAAAACTCACAGAGTAAGATGATGAGCAAGGTGTGTGTGTTCCATATCCAGATGATGACGTCAGTGAAGCTACGGACCAGCGCCTACCACCAACATCAGCTCTACAGAAAAATGAAGGCACACTGTAAAGGACAAACTCAGATGAAAAGACGACATGTGAAAAAACACTTTAAGAACAAGGCTGTTTAATCCTCCACACCACTTTTTAACTACAATGTACTTCTTATAGCAACAGCTGTGAAGAAATTGACTCCCTTGACTTCTGACTTGCATGTTTGATTCAGTAATGAAATTTACACAAGGAAGAAATTACAGCAAGACAAGGTGATCATAACCTTCTTAAAAATTAGCCAAGAAGGTATGGGGTACTCCCCCTGGGATGAGCTACTCATTCCCCACAGAGTTAAATCCCCATTTTCTTTTATTTTTCTTTTATTACAAATAATGATTATATTTAATTATCATTATCAATAATAAAAATAATTATTATAATTGTTAAATTAACTGTTAATAAAACAGTATTATTTGTTATTGTTATTATAAATACTATAACTAAAACTATTAACTTAAAATAATTATAATCATTCTTATTAATGACTATTATTCTATTCTTACTAATAATTAATTATATTATTAATAGTATAACAATAATAATTTTATTAATATTATTAATAATAATTATAACATACTATTACTGACACTTAATACTTGTTTGCTGAAAGTTACGTCTGTATCTCAACAAACAGTCCCCATGATTTAATTGGCTAAGCCACACAATGTAGTTGGACCCAAGTATTGTTCTATCCTTGTATCACTTTTATTTCCTGAGGCATTACCCTATTCAATGCTTACCTCCTAACATTTGAAAAGGCAAAATGAGCTCCTGATGAGGTGGTGTTTGTTGAGGAGTGAAAACCAGGATTCCCAACTGGGCTTTCATTACCTGTCAATAAAAACAGTGTCAACAATTTACTTTAGAAAACCGCAGAACCACATTAAATCAGCAACTAAAGGAGATTCCCTTGCCATACTGTTCAAAAGATAATTAAAACAATTTTTTTGTCCAATTTCTTTCAATGTTTGTCATCATCTACTTACTTTCAAATTGTGAAATAATAAGAGTACCATGCAAGTGTTTCTCAAAACTCCCAAAAACTCTTTCAGGCCCAAAAGTTCTCAGTGTATTTTGCCTCACAAACAGAGCGCAGTATTGATAGCCGCGTTTTAGCTTTATTCAGTGGGCATAATACATAAAGACTATTTTATGTGCACTAAATTGTAGAATGCTAGTTGGTTCATTTCAGAAAATTTGATTTCTGGTATTAATTTTTTAATACTCTGTTAAGAGTAACTTAAGAGTAACTGTGTTTGTTTTTGTCACCGTGACATACACAGACCTTGTGAAAATGGTGATGAAAATGGTGAATATGGACGACTTGAGCTTGCTGATGGCATAGAGCTTGTTGTAGTAAAACTTCTGCCAGCCTTCCGTGTTCCCGCATTAAAGGAGCTGAGAAATAAGAAAACAATATATTAAATAATTTTCACACACCTGTCTGCTGGACAATGTATTGCTATTATATGGAAACGTTACCGGCCTATTAGGAAGGAGTAAAGTGTTAAAAGCTTAACATTGCAGAAAAAAGTTGTAATAATGCCTGAGCTGAAGTAAATGATAATTTTATTGCATCATCAAACAGGGTGGTCACAAGATCAGAGGGTTGAGAGAAAGCTGGCATCTCTACACTCATCAGCAGAACAACAAAACTTGAAGATCTGTTCGAGGACACTATTAAATGTTATATACTGCTATTGTAGTACCTATAAGCTTTGGGGTGATACTAATTCTGTTTACCCCAATTTTGAAGTAGATTGTTTTGTTCTATTCCCAGTCTACTAGAACACTTATGAGAAAGGTTGAAAAAGCAACTAGTTTTTATGGGTATTTGTAAGATTAAAGACTGAAATAACAAAATAGTGGAATCCAAATGCTTTGAGTCATTTTTCTACTAAACATTGTGAATCTAAATACTTGCAACATACAGCTTCTGCACTTTCATGAAACTAAGTACATGCAAAAATCTAGCACTATTAATATTTCAAACATTAATTGTGATATTACACCAAGTATTGCCTCTTAGGTAACTTTAACCCAGCTGGTGTCTAATGTAGGAAAAAGTTAATATGCTTCTCTTTGCATTCGAGGTTTAAACCAGACAACCTACAAATCCATTTGTTTGAACATTATTGCAAGAATATTAGTACGCCAACAACTTTTCTTAATGATAATTAATCAAATGTGTTCAGTGGTTATCTTACTTTACCCACAATTCCCCAATTACGGTCGCAATTATCATGACACACTGAATCTTGCCTAACTAAAGTGTATCATGTGGACAGCAAGTGTTAAATATTCCATCTTTAAACATGTAATATTTACCTGGCTCTGAAAGTTACACAGTCATGTATGTAGTGACAAATAACATTGAAATTCTTGGAAACCAGATCATGAATATGCACAAGCAGAGTTCAAAATGACTCTGGACTGCACAGAAGTGATCCAAAGTGAACCACAATGCAAAAATGTTACGTGTTAACAATTATTTATTCCATTAGCACTGCTTGTCAATGGTCCACTGGGCTGATCATGCTCCGATGTAAATAGGTGTTAATTAAAGGTTTATGAATTCTATGCTAACAAAATCATCTACCTTGACTTTCTTCTTTAAGAAACACATTGCATTTGACACATTAAGAATTCAAATAGATTTAGAAGAATTTTGATTGATATCAGTGACTGTACTGGGAGTGTACTTCAGTATTAGAATGATGGTAACAACTTAATGTGACTGGTCTATCTCAGTTACCTTCAAGCTGATAACTTTTATCAATATTATCATTTGCGGAATTTCTGAAGGTCTATACAGGAAGTAATAATTGTATGCAATTTAGTTATTGACATTGTTTGGATATTTAAGTTTTGGCAATTGATGTGGAAAGAACAGTTGATTTTCAAATTAAAGTAACTCAGAGAAACATGTTTATTAGAAAATTAAAGCCTTTTTTCAGAGGAGCGTGTATAATTAACAATTTCAACACCATTTTTTAAACACATTCAATCTAAAGGCTAGCTTCTTAGAATCGCGCTATAGGAAAAATGTGGCCTTCTCACAGATTTTGATGTCTTGCAACCTGTGAAAATGCCTTTGAAAAAGCTATGAAAAAAGGCTTCACAAACTCTTTAACTTCACAGGTTTTTTCATAGGATTTTTCACATTCAACAACCTGTGAAAATGCCCTGTTTACAGGTTTTGATATTTTGTAAGCTGTGAAAAAAAGCTGTGAAAAAGCTTTTACCTTAAAATAACATTTCACGCATTATTTGAAAAAGCCAGTGAAAGAAAATTCAATCAAAGGTTTTTTCACATTTGACCCCTGTAAAAAAGATGTGGAAAATTCTTATTTCACATGGTTTTCCACAAGTTCTTCACTAGATTTTCATGTTTCCATCCAATGGTGATGGAGAAATTTAAAAACATAAAGGAGGCATCTGCAGTACAAAGGTAAAACTCCAGGAGCACAGCAGTTTGAGGCAGTGTTCACATCAGGGGCATGGCACACAACTGACCAGTATGGTGCTTTTTGGCTTGCTTTTCAAATTTCATCTAAATCAGCTGGATTTTTACATGTGGCCTTTGCTTTGATACAAAACATTGCTCAGTATTTTGTTTTGCTACTGTAGTTCCTACTTCATCATTTTTTTTTTCAATAAATAAAGTAAACTTATTATATGGCTAGTGTTTGTATACAATATAATGCATGCTCTGATTGGCTAAGCGAAGCGAAGGGCTAGGGCATTATTCTCCCGTAATGCCCGCGGGCCAATTATGGATCATGCAAATTAGGAACAAAAACAAGAAAAAGTCATTGAAAGGCCACATTTGTTTTATTTACATGGAAAATTGGTCCCTCTAGAGCAAATAACTGAAAACACGACCGGGAAAACTGTTAGTGAAACGTTTGACCTGAGTTTGGAAAAAAATAATGAATAGATTACCGTGAAGTGACGACTTGTGCTTGAACTAATTTTTTTTCCCTTGGAACCGTTATGTTAGCCATATAATAAACAACTTAATAACCTCGATCGTTCGGTCATTACGGAAAATCTCAAACCTCGGCCTAGCTGTATTGACCTCGCTATCACTCGGTCAATACGGCAAGGCCTCAGTTTGAGATTTTCCCGTAACGACCTCACTCTCGGTTATTAAGTAGTTAATAATAATTATATGACTTGTGTGAATTGCGTTAATCTATTTCCTCTTGTAAATTTTCCTGTAAACATTAATATCGAAGTCCCCCTCCTCACTGATTGTATAAAACACATTGTAATTAGTAACAGTGGGCTATTTTATTATGATAATCTTTCTTTCATTTACTTGCAGAGCCCCATAAGCTTTTAGCTTTAATCACTACCGTGGATAAATAAAGTTTTAATTGAAAAATGCAATGATGGTCACCCGACTAGTTTAGCTCTGACGTCATTTTGGGTAACCAGTTACTGTACATTGTATTTATATTTTTAGTTTTTTCATTGTGAACTTCAATTTTTACAGTACAAATAAATAAAAATATACATTTTTTTCTGGAGATCATTTTTTGCAAATCTTTTGACCCCATGCACTTCTTTCATTTGTTGCTTGTCAAAAGATCCACCACCAAGGCAATGTTTTTCTATTAAATCACAGGACACATGCAATAAATCTGAGGGATCTGAACTAAATTTTCAAAATGAGCCAAAAACCATCACACGTTAGTAGAACACTGCACCCTTCAATAAACCTCAGCAAGCTCATTTGTATGCATTAATCATCCAGTATACTGTCTAAAAATATCAACATCCCTGCCTGAATGAAGTGAAGAGGAAATTTAAAAAGAATGCCAAAAAAGCACCAAAGATCAGTTATGTGTATCAGGCCCTTCAAATGCCATTTTAAACAAGCCATATGAATATTCTTATGCATAGACCACTATGACCATGGTTATACCATAATATTATTTCTGGTTATATCAGCACCACTGACAACAAAGTCTCTTTTAATAAAGTTTGCTTATGGCTACCAACCCTTACATTTTGATTGTTGTAACCCTTTTCATGCAACTTTATCAAATTTGCTAAACTCAGGCAATTTTTATTCAATAGGTATGATACAGGTCTTGTCTTTTATAACTTTTTATAAAACTTAAGGTACATTTAAGATTTTAAATGGGAAAACAAAGTTTTATGAGCTTTCATGAAACATTTTCGGATCATGTGTACTGAAGGCATCTGTCGACTGAGTGTCGGTCGATACTATCGGCCGATATGCCGACCGACAGTCAGCCGATATCTCGACCGATACTCGGTCGACAGATGCCTTCAGTACACATGATCCACATTTTCTACAGTTGTTAGTAACTACTTTTTTTTATATAAAATTTCATAATTGTTCTGTGCTTGGCACTGGCAACAGCTCATTGCTTCAGATCTAATTGGCTTGACATTACCATATTAAATGCTTGCTTCTGTTGTTGGCCAGAATGATTTTTAATTAGTTGCTCTCCTTTCGCTTTGTCAATGTATTTCATGGTTGCAATGTAACGAATTACAACTACAACTACATACAAGATGCATGAAAATGAAGCCAATAACCGTAATACACATGTATATATTAAGCATAAGAAGCCAAATGATTTGGAGGTTTGGAAAATATGCAGTTGAAAACCTTGTTTTTTGTGGGGAACTGATCCAATTTGGTCACCCATAAGGGAGGCCTGGAGATCCACTCTGTATCTGGGAGACTCCCAGATGATTAGGTACCGCCATCTGTACATATATAATTATTCTTTATAACTGTGTCTTAGTTTAATGTTCATTTAAATCAAATTCTCTAGGAAATCAGCAGGTACAGTTTTGACTTCTGTTTGTTTTAAATCACACTCTCAAATGGAATGCACTAAAATTAATAATGTCCATGATTATACTAAGAGAAAGTATAAACTGGAATCAGAATTAAAAGGTACAGCCACAACAGTTTGTAATGTTTAAATTCTACAAAGGAGGCTTGTCCATCTTGAATGAGCAGAATACATGAAATACATGTTGTAAGATATTCATTATATCTCTGACGTTAGTCAGGCACGCAGAAAAGGAAACTTTCAAATTTAGCGGGCCGTACAGTGAAGTACGGCCCACTAAATTGACCAATCACAGTGCACATACTGAGAGATATAATAATCAGAATTACATGAAGCACATCACCACGATCCAGCAGTCACAAAAATCATTCATGCACTGAAAGTCATGCAGAGAGAGAATTTAACCTTAACCTGGCTTTGTAAACTGTTTCACTGCAAAAGACTCCATATACACTGTAGGAAAAGCAACTCAAAGTTATAAATCAAACTAGCCTTTTGTTCACTTAATTAGTACTGCATACAGCACTGTATGTACTCAACGCAGAAAAAGTCTTCTATCTGTTGGTACTGTTTAACAATAACCTATTTCTAGAGTCATACACTTCTTGTCTGAGTAAGAAAAATGTTCAAATTGAATTATTCTCCATGACCATAATTTTAGTTCATGTATTTCAACATCATAACATCCAATTATGGGTATGAGCTTTTTTTCAGGCTTCAGAATAAATGCAGTAGGTAACAGTTATTTCTGATCAGTAAAACTGAATCACACAGGCCTGGCATTTGAAAACCAACAAATTTTCACAAGAACAGCAATTTATAATCAGCAATTGTATGGTACACTATAGCAGCTGTTAAAAATCATCTGATTACCACACTAGAAAACAATATTTCCAAAGTTTCTGCATGCAAATTCTCAATTTAAAAAAACTGACATAACATTTAACACAAACCTCTTTATGTTTCTTTTCATGATGTGAAAAAAATAGTTTTGCCATTAGACAACACAGGCAGAAGTGAAACCATTTCTTAAAGTGTATATGACACCAAAATTTTCATTAGCTTGATCGAAAGAGCTTTCAAAATGATGAAGAACAACGTTTATTTTATTGTAATAGCATTCTTAATTGCCAAGTTATTCAAGATTTTGATTTATGCAAATTAGGCAACTTGTGACGTCATAAGGTTGACACAAAATAAAGTAAAATCACAAAAAATGGAATATCTCTGAAGACTTTTGCTGTATAGAACTGAAACTTTTCACAGTTGTTATACTCATCACAAAGTTCCAGGATAAGCTCCACTTTGACATTTCCATGGCAACACAATGGGCTCCAGGCCCTCTCTGTCCAAAGGATAAAATCAGAGTTTCTCTTCTCAAGAAGAGCTGTTTGCTCTTTATGTTCAGTCAGTGGATGTGAGCGAATATGGACTTAACACAGCACAAGTATAAGAAAGTCTGTTAGACTCTGGAGCAACAAATAAGGCATTTTTCATTTTTGGAATGTAGAGGTCTGGTAACAAGTAAGTTGCCATGGTGACCTCATAACCACTATCACAATGTGCAGTTCTGGCAGCACATCAACCCTGCAAAATTTTAACCCTGTAGACTTAGTATTTGCAGAGATATTCCATATTTTGTGATTTTACTTCATTTTGTGTCAACCTTATGACGTCACAAGTTGCCTAATTTGCATAAATCAAAATCTTGAATAACTCGGCAACCAAGAGTGCTATCACAATAAAATAAACGCCATTCTTCATCATTTTGAAAGCTCTTTCGAACTAGGTTATGAAAAATTTGGTGTCATATACACTTTAAGTGACTGAATCAGAAAACATTGTCAGACGAGAGATGATTATTGAGAATCTCAGAATGAATATTCCTGAGGGTAGACAATTTGTACACACTGGTGTTTATCATGTAGATATTTCAGTTTGATTAAAATTAGCATATGACACCAACCCTGACAATTTTATTGATTTAAGTACCATTTCAAAAGTGTAAAAGTCCAAAAAGTGAAAAAGGAAATTATTCAGTTGAAATACATGTGAGTATTCAAGCAAATAAAATTGCTGTTTACAGCAAAATGATTTAACTTTAGTTAACAACACTTAAAAACTGGAATCTATATTTAAAACAGCCATGTACATACATGTACAGATTTCAATTTAATGACGCTCAGAAAGATGACCATTTTCATTCAAGATTTTAATGTGAATACTGCAGAGGTTGCACGAAGTACAGCTGTACACAGGGTTCAGTGACCAAAGAAAAATGTTCAGTTGTTGCAGGTTTGTATGTGTTCTTCCTGTTGCATCAGTTAGCATTGAAATATAATACAAAATTGGCAGCCATCTCAAGAACACTTACAGCAGTATACTCTGGCTACTTTCTGTTCTACTTAAATCCACACTAAATGTATTTTGGTGACAGTTTAAAATCATCCTTTGAAGGAACAAAGTCATAACTTTGTTTTTATTACTGTCTTTGAAAAGCTGAAAGTCATATACAGGAAGGAAACCCAAACAGATTGGTTAAAATTACTTTTCTAAGCGTTTCTAAGCAGTTTCCTAAACCTATACATAAGCCTCTTTAGCTACACAAAGAAATTACGAAAATTGTGCAAATGTTTCAAGTTCTCTCAAACAATTGAAAACTAACCAAATACAGATATGCATGCAATACTTTGCTTCACCCTTTGAGAAAATGGCTTGAAATAATTATTTTGGTGTTCTGATCAGCAAAATTTTGTTTGTGAGAACAACCAGAAGCCTTTGATTTTCCATGTAATTGGATGTTTTCAAAAGCAGAAGAATTACCTTAACATAACTTCTTTAATCGACACAAGCAGCACTGGCCTGAATCAAATGAAAGTCAAAAACTTAACCTTGCTTAAACAACATGCTGTAATAAGTGAGGTGAAAGGTTTTCTTTTCTTCTCATTCTTCTTTTCAATGTGCAGTACATGAATGAAAGACATAATCAACAGATACTGAGTATCAGAATTTTTGGATAAAAAGTTCCAACTTAATTCTCCCAACAGTCTAGCAGCTGTAGTCCAGATCATCATCACAGCTTCAAAACTCAAGTGTCAAATCTTCTAGGTGGTGCAGCCAGGGCTACTGTCTTTAGTGAGAACACTGAACACTACTTTAGTTCAGACCACAACACTGGCAACCCTGTCTCCTACTCTTCACAGACAGTGATGAACCAGTGTTGAGAAACAGGACCTTCAGTTTAAATATCATAAAGACTAGAAAGTGTAACCATTTACAGCAAAGGCAGCAATTGGCCTAATTGGTGAGCCCAAGATGTGAATCTGCGACCTCCAGCATGGTAGTCCATTACTCTACCAAATGAGCTAAGTGGTCAAACTAAGTTTATACATGATGGGTGACATGTTCATAAAGAGAGAAGTGGGACGGTAAACTTTAAGTGTAACAAATGAATGAATGATGTATAAACTATTACTTGATACTCCTGGGAGAATTCACAAGAATTCTTTTCTTAAAGTATCAAATAATAATCTATTAATAATGTTATTATAATTACATGGGATAAGAAGGACAGTTATGGTTCCACTAGGCTCCTACCTTGGTCTCCGTGTTATGTCACTCTGAAAAGTAAAAAGATGGAAAGTCAACAAAATTACTGCTACTGACATACAGTGGACTTAGCCATATTTAATCTGTACCATGACTAAAGCATTGACACTGAATTCAAACCAACCAACTGATTTCCCATTTACAAGCCAACCTCTCATTATTAACTTTGTATTACCACTTTTGGCAAAGCCTTGGTTCATGAAAAAAATGAACCTTAATTTTCAGGAAAAAATATCATATGGTGGTTGACAGCAGTAAACAAAATATTTTCACAATTACTGGTAGATGCACAATTTTCTGAAAATTTAATATTGTTTGAATGTGCAGGCCTCCACCCCCCTTTACCCCTCCACCCCATGGAAGGGTTTTCATTTGCACCCCCTACCCCTACAGAAATTCCAATTAAGCTCCTTACTTTTCTCTCTTTTCCACCTCCCTCCCCCTTGCAATTTTCATTCACCCCTCCACCCCATGGAAGGGTTTTCATTTGCACCCCCTACCCCTACAGAAATTCCAATTAAGCTCCTTACTTTTCTCTCTTTTCCAGCTCCCTCCCCCTTGCAATTTTCATTCACCCCTCCACCCCATGGAAGGGTTTTCATTTGCACCCCCTACCCCTACAGAAATTCCAATTAAGCTCCTTACTTTTCTCTCTTTTCCACCTCCCTCCCCCTTGCAATTTTCATTGACCTTCCCTGGAAATGTATGAATATTTTCTGGAACAATGCAATGTAACAAACATGCATCACTTACAAATTAAGTTGTAATGGTTTGCCTAAAAACAATAGCAATGAATTATGCAGAAAGGTGTTAATTGTGGTTACATATTGTTTGAACCACATCAATTTATTGGCTAAAACTTGAAAAACTGCGAACTACTTTTTAAGGGAGCACATTATTTTCTGTTCCCATTTACTGACTGATTCCCTCTTTGAGATTACTCTTCAGCTTTCAAATACAAAATACTTAATATTCAGTTCAATGTAGTCCACGTAGAACTGAGTCAATCTATTCAACATAATTGAATATGCTTCCACACCATAGTTAACAAGAACCAGGCATAACCAATCAATTGGTAATCAATGAAAAACATTTTGTTGAGCATCATTACTCACTGATCAATTGATTATTCATTGATGTCATTTATTATTTACTGATGTCATTGATTTACCTGATGTAAATTGTCTTTTTAGCACCATATCCATAGACTGCGAGCAGTCTTTCTTTTGCACAAAAATCTGTAGAACGAACATGAATGCAATATGCAAGCGGCAAAGTTGCGAACTACTGGTGGCTTTGCCACTCCAATCTCACGTTTGCCTTCGTTCCACAGATTTTAGAGCTAAAGAGAGACTGGTTGCAGGCTACCATTTCCATTATATCATTTGGCAATGAAACACGATCGCTTCTTCTACGATTATTGGTGGCTGGAGAACTGTATTTCAACCATTCATGTTATGCTGACCGTAAAGTTTTCACTGAAGTAAACGACAGCATCAGAGCCTGAACTTAAAGTCAAGTTATTTAATATTTACTAATTATGATGTGGTTATTTAGTTTTGGAACTAACTTGTGACTAACTTTTCGTATCTAGTCACAAAATTGCGATGGTACTTTTTGTAAATTTTGAGCCCTGCAAAACACTATTTTTGACATCAGCAGGAGGAACTGATGTGAAGATAAGTTAAAAAGACCACAATAAAATTAAAATCAAAAGAATTTGATTTATATTTCTTGGATTATGTGCCATTCAACAACTTCAACTTTATTTTACACTTCCGACTCAGAAATTACAATATTGACATAAAAAAAACCAAGAAAAAAAGTACATATATAAGAATCTAAGGTGACACAGGTCTATTAATCAATGATACAGTGTCAAAGACCAATGATTTTGTGCAGCATTGATTACTCAATGAGTAATCAATGAGTAATCAACTGATAACTCATTGATTACCCACTAACTCATTGATGTCATTGATTTCATTGATTAGTTATGCCTGCAAAAATGGCCTCTAACCCCTCTCTGTCCTGTTGCATGTGCTAATTTCATTAATAAAGTAAGGGACATTATTCCTCCCAAAAATTTACTATAAGCAATGGAATAACTATTGAGCAGGGACACCCTAAGATCTGGTCACAGTATGGAGCAAATTTGGCCTAACCCCAGAACTAATTGGTAAATTACTGTGTGACTATGAATGTAAGCCTTACATTGCCAATTTTAAGCATGTGCATGCATGTTCTAGTCATTTCCTTTTGACCCCACACTGTAATCCTGCCAGTCTTTACTGCAACTGACTCTAACTCTCTAACCAACAGAGCTATGAAACCATTGACGTTGGGAGCAACCCATAATTGTTGTGGGTTAATATGTTCCCATGAAAGAGATTCATGAATGTGAATTCATGATATTTACATGTATGCAATAAATCATGAACAGCGACCTGCTCCCACCTGCCAGGATCATTCCTCACTTAATTTCATTTCTGCAGTTCATTATACAATATATTTTATATACATCACTAACAATAGTTAAGTAATTTTAGTAATAGTTTTAGTATTTACATGGGATTGTATGAGAACTTCACTTACACAGCTTCCAGTGAGGTTAGGTTCAGAGCTTCCCAACGAGGGATTTGCCCTCATGCGCACCAAATTAGAAGTCTCATCAAGTCTCGAGGATGGGAAAGCAAAACTCTCCCGTCTCTTTGCCCTTGGATCACCAAACTCATCTGAGAGCCTTGAATGACTGAGCTTGAAATTACGTGGCAAAGATGAAAACACTTCTGAATGTAAATCAGCACTGTTGTCAAGTTCAGAGTCCGACTGTACAATTGAAAACAGCAATAAAGCACAGAATTAATGCAAGTACAGAGTATGTGATCACTTTTATTGATAATAGTAATAATAATAATAAATAAATTTTAGAATAGTAATAACAATAATAATAATTATAATAATAACAACAATAATAACAGTTTACGACCTGTTGTGAATTCTTTACACCTTCATCTGAAATAGGTTTGGACTCAAAAAATGCTTATCATAAGCTTTTACCTTTTTTTAATGTTTGATATTCAATAGTCCCTTTGGATCTCAAAACTCTTAATTTTCCTTGCTATTGTTCATAACAAAATGGATTGGAGAAAAGCAAAACAAAGTCTGGACAGCATAAATTATATCCTGACTGGCTCTGCTTTGAGATTGACATTTGAAAAATTGTTGCAAAGAGTAACAACTCCTTGCCAAATTAAAGCTGCAGCATTGAAAATGCCGTCATGTGTTGTCCCTTGCAGACGTTCATGTTCTTGTTGTTAGTAAAAATTTGCAAACTTTTAAGGCTTTCCCTTGGTGTAAGAACCCACAAAACTCAAGAATGACATAAAACAAAGAAAAATAGGGTTCAAAACAACAGCATATTGCAAAACAATACTCAAAAACAGATTCTTCCACTGAGGTAAAACCAACATACACCATATTTAAATAAGTAGATTAATTTTATCAAATCTATAGACCATTCTCTATCTTGTGATCATAAATTGATATACACTAATTATAAAAATATAAATGTCCATGAACAGGGCCAGAGCAACACCTGAACAAATACACAGTGAAAACAGTTTGAAACAATCATAGAAAATGTATTCGAACCAAAGAATTGAAAACAAAACTAATAGACCTTTTCAGAAACAGAAAACATTGGTCGTTA
>CAOKRL010000137.1:0-16593 GCA_948470475.1 Galaxea fascicularis | reverse complement strand
ATTAGACCACCGACTAAACATATCCTTAATTCAGAAAAAGTTGCCATCGCATATCTTCTTGCTTAAAACGCAGAAGACTAGGAAGATGTTTCCTTTTGTGATTGAAAAATACAATCTTCCGTCACCCAAATACATGGTTTTGTGAAAGACAGCCAGGAATGAACAATTTCTTTAATTCCTGCAGACTGGAAAGTGAGTGGAGCATTTTTCAAGTTTCGCACTCCTTCTGTCTCTGTTCCATCCCCATTTTTGGTTTTTGCCGCAGTATTTAAGAGGATGTGGGAAGAATAATCTTAATGAGATTGCTGAAAGTTTGGCTGAGTTCCTGTTCGACCTTTTCGTCAAAGTGTGGAATACATTGGGGCAAACGGTAAAAGTTCTACGTGGAAATCGCAAAAACCAGGTGTGTAATACTTTTATAGGGATTTCCCTGATTGTTACATAAATACATCCTTTGACTTTCCCCAAAGCAATAATTCAAATTACTAATTAATTACATATTTTTGCCAATAATTTGTAAACATTATAAATGGTTTGAAACCAATTATTTGGCACGAACCAATAAACTGTACATTATCAACATAACTTACCCTTTCAGCCGTACTATTTTCCTGCCTTGGACGCCACGATGGACCAACGTTCTTTGCCAATGAGTTACTCATTCCTCGGTCATGAACGAATGAATGAACATGAATCGAATGAATGAACATGAATCGATTGAATGAACATGAATTTGGTGTGTTGTGATCTACCAGAGCGTACTGTCCGGATCCAACTCAATTCGCTCGAGGAAATAACGTACAAAAGGTTAAACTGCGGCCACTCGTTCCACATTACTTGCCTGCAGCCAAGAGACCCTGCTAATGGTCCTTTCGTCTTCAACCGTGCTACTTGTCCCATCTGCCACCCTTTACTCGAAGAACGGATACGAGAACTTTCCACTACAATGAATAGGTGGGTACCATGACTCGAAAAAAATTGAATTCTAGTTTGCCCTTCGGACAAGCAGCTGTAGTCTCACCTTCGAACAAACGACGAGATATACATGTACTTTACTTTATTCGAACACTTCTTTCTCCATTTTATGTAGGTATCTCGCAGGTGATGCATTGGATAGCGACAACAGCGACGATGACGACGAAGATGATGATGACGATCATCCAAATGAATTCGGGGGTAGCTGCGACGACGAAACCAACGAAAGCCACCAAAGCAAATTGGACGAGATGTTGGCCACATTTCGAACACGTGCTTGGTCACTGCAGCAAGAACGACCCCGTCAAGTCACGCCGAAGTTCGGGAACACCAACCAAAAGCCTTTAGAGCAGACCCTTCCACAGCCACAGCCTCAAAGAGAGGATCGCCAAGCATTTCCTTGCCTGCAAGCCGATTGCAATAAAATTTGCAAATCACTCGGTGAACTTGCACTCCATGTGAAACGAGTGCACGGTGATAAAAACACCTAAAGTTTTGAGTTTAATCGTTAGCTCACGGCTATCGATGATCTTTCTGAATGAGACAGGAATTAAACGAAGTCTTTCTGTATTGGTAGACGATGAATCTGCATGCGTTGTTACCTTAATTTTCAAGTCACCAAGTAACCGTGTTCGTATTCCCTCGAGTACGAAAATTCTTCAAATTCGCTTTTAAATGTAACTGATGTGCGCAGTCGCAGTTCGAAAATCTACCTCATTAACGTAATTTACCATCCACCAATCAGCCGTTTTTGCTCCCTGTCGTTCCATCCCCATTTTTGCTCTTGCTAATTTGACATTTGCATGAGGATCCATCCTATAAAAACCCCCAGTCAGTATGCGGTACGTTGACGTATTATGGGGCAGGTATGAAACTACATGTAGGATTCACAACATCCACATGCTGGTCTCAAAGAAGGAAGCCATGTACCCTACTGCCATCTAGCTGGCAAATGAACGGTAAAGGTGGATCGTGGCCGTAATGTAGTAGCAGCATGGATCAAATGATGAATACCGCGACGTTATGGCAGCCTGAGCAAGAACAATTCTTGGTTTTCAAATGATTTGATTCGGCGCATGAAAAGTTCGACGTTTGAACCGGGCCTCCGAGTCTAATTTTGAAATAGTCTTGATAACTGAACACCTGATAACTACTATGTTCCTTATACTCGTACCTTTTCTTAAAAGGGCTTCTATCGTCATCCATCTCGCGTGCGAGGAATGCAGATAAGGGAACATATATCTTCTAAAACATTTTAAAGCAAAATCGTGTTCCAAAGAATAAAAGACCGTTGTCATGGAAAGGCACTTGGACTTATCCTTACTGAGCGTCAGAACAGAAGTTTCTGATTGGCTGATGTACCATGTGTGTGTCATCTCAAATTTGGATTGTTAATTACTTCAGTAAAAATTGACATATTTACGAAAAGCTTAGAGGTAACTGTTCACAACTTTAAGCACTTTTTGAGGGGTGTCCGTAAAAGGAAAACTCGGGGCCGGAGTCGGACAACAAAGGCGTAACGCCACTGTAACTTAGATGTCACGTTTATTTGCTACTTCATGCTGGAAGATCGTGTCAGCTGTCGTGTTCATAACTGCGCACATTAAGTTGACAAACACACGATACAGCACGATTCATAAACGTAGAGAAAAAAATTCCGAAGACAGCAGCGTAATTCTGTTCTCTCCTTTTAAAGATAAAACACTCAGTCACAGTTTCTAGAGGTCTTCAACTTGTAAGGCACAAAATTGAATCCAGTCTTCAACTCACCGAACTGCCCTTCTTCTTCCTCCATTTTCGATCAGGTGAAGCTTGACCACGTGACTATTTTGGCGGGAAAAAACTCACATGGGGTTCTGCGGCTTGGTTGATATTTATTTGTTTGTTTGTTTATTCATTTATTATAATTTGTTTTCCTTTTTTTAATTAATTAATTAATTTTTTTTTTTACTTTTATGTCTTTTTTAAAACCCCGACTCCGGTCCCGACCCCAACTCCGGCCCCGAGTCGGCGTTTTACCGACACCCCTTTTTGAGCACTATTTTGAGATTTTGAGCACTTTTTAGCCATTTTTGCCGGCTCTTTTTTAGGATTTTACGAGTGCAATCGGGAAAGGCGTATTGGTGACCTAGTCGTCTTCCTGTCTCGCCAATGTATAACTTGTTGCATAACGTGTCGGTTAGGCAATAAATGACATTTGCGGAGGTACATGTGAAACGTTATTTCATCCAGCAGAGAACTCAATCAATTTATAACCTCCGTTCTGAATTCCTTTCTTCCGGCTCTTAAATATACATGGCAAATTTCAGAAACTTCATTGGCTTTCCTGGATGATCCTGGATATCAAAGTTTCTATCAGCTGCAACAGTTTATGAACCACTAATGTGTACTATTAACCTACAGATTCTTACAGTTTTTGTTTAATTTATCGTCACATCCGTTACATATCAAGAACGCCATTCCATATTCTCAATTTCTTAGACTTCGACGTCTATGTAGTGATGACTCTGATTTTTCGATTCCAGCAAATCAGAAATGTGCCAGTTCTTCAAAAAACGTGGTTATCCTGTCTTTGTGGTCAAAGCCGGAGCCATCAACCCCCGATTCGCTCTGACGAAGACGTCAGCTTTAAGAATATCCTGTACGGTGGTCAATTTACATTATCAACTCCGTTGATAAAACCAAATTTTTTTTCCCTTGCTCTTCAGGGCATCGGAAGGGAACAAGAGGTTGCAGAGCAGTTGAGAGTTTTAGCACCGACCATTTGGATAGAGTGATAGATTACGAAGAATTCTGTTTGCTGAGTATGACATAAATCAATGTAAACCTGTCTTTGATTATAACCAATACGGAAGGTTTTCCTTGATGCTAAAAACAAACATAGCAAGGAGGAAAGTGAAGAGAAAAATTGTACCTTCTTAATACAGTATTACAAAACTCGAGAAAATTCTAACACACGGACACGAATAGTTTCTTCCAGAGGTCGCGGTGCTGATCCAGAACTACATCGGTAGGCAAAAACTCTTGTCGAAACAGACCAGTGCCTAAGAGTAGCTAAGATTGGGCAAAGATCTCAAAAAAAACTGAAAACGAACGACCCCACCAACTTCACCGTAAGAAATAAATAAATAAATGAAGAAAGAAAGAAAGAGACAAAGAAAGAGACAAAGGAAAAATGAACGAACGAACAAAAGAATTAATAACACTCATCAATATATTGTTGGGATCGATGACATAGACATATAAACACCTTGTTCTCATTTGATATCGACCGCTGTTTTAGACTTCAGTCACTTCCGTCATTGAACTTTATTTACCGTTGTTGTGTAGTTGGACCATAACGAGAAAGTTGAAAAACGATACTAGGCAGTCAACAAGACTGGACCACAAAAAGCGACTAAAAACCAGTAAAATCGTTTCCATACCCAACAGTATTCCAAACCAAGTTGTTTCTAACTGGTAAGTTAATGTATGTGGCTGTGTGACAGTATTTTTTTTAATAAAGTGAAAATGCACAGGGCACCTAAGTCATCATTTCACAAAACATTGTTTCAAAAATAAAGGAATGACTGACACACATTGAAATTGTACCTCTTTACTCCTCTCCATCAACTCTACAAACACTTGCCCCTGGGAACTGGGCATGTTACAAGTCTTTACATTTCGGACAATCCCAATTCTTTCGTTAAATATGCTCAATTGGTTTTCCCATTTTAATCGCCAGCTAATGTTCCGTTTGCTATCTCCTTTCATCCCATGATTCTTTACTGCTCCATGTTTTGATATCCACCATCTTGAAGGTGTAATAGAGTCCTGATATCAAAGGGCGAGGTAACAAATAAATTTGCCACCTTTTTACTGAACAATGCCAACACGTTAAAATCATATTTCACAGTCTACCCGAGCTTATGGCAAATAATTCAAAGATAAACCTAAGGTTTTTTTTGGGATGATTTATTGATTCTTAGTGATCTGTATGATTTTTATAAATGACAGAAGCATTCTCTGTCACTTTTTGCGCCGTTTCTCTATATTTTTGGCCCGTGTTGTTCAAAGGCTGAATAGCCGCGCTATCCACTGGAAAAATAGTGCAATTAGTTTTCCCAGTACTTATCCGCTGGATAGTAATTTATCCGGTGGATAGCGCTATCCAACGTTTGAACAACCGGGGTCTGGTATGTTAACATATTTTCATTGATTGCTCAGTTTTGCGATTTAGCTTTGGTGATTGACATGATAAATAAAAGAAAAGTGTGCAAAGTAGTACAACTCCGAGGGAAAATAATAATCCTGAACAAGAGACAGCAGTTGTATTTTCACGGCCTAAATTGAGACGACCTTGAGTTGCTGCGTAGCACCTGCAGCCTTCCGAGAGTCTTGCTTTCAGGACATGGAGTTACCTTGACAGACTACCCTCAATTTCGTTTCTTTTTTAACCCCAGTTAACTCCCAGGAGTGATTAACATCCAACTTAATTCTCCTTACAATCTCTTAAGTAATTTACAAGGAGATGTATGGCTGCATGAAGTGAGAATTGCTAATCGCATCTGGGGAGGTGAAGGGAACAAATAAGTTAAAGTTTTGTTGTACGATTTGACGAGTTCGCACGTTAACTCACCACCGTGGTCTGACATCCACGCCCATTGGATTGTGGACTCTCCTGCAACCAACTTCAAACTATATCGCCGAACGATTGCTTTATTATTGACAAGGAACCTTAAAACGTTGATTGTACTAGAGATTAACACAAACACAGCTCTCCCCATACCATGAACGCAAACCTTGTAATGGACGAACCAGAAGCTGTAAAAAGATCAAGACATGCGACCTAAATAACGCGTGTCTTAGTTTGCACCTCGTTTCAGAGTAATCTCTGCCAAATGTGCATCCGTTCATGCACACAACTCAAAAATTATGAACGACTTTTCGAATTTATTCAGTTTTCTTTGTTTTGTCTTTTCTGGTAAGCTAGTTGAATTTTTAATCATCACATGGAAACATTCATGTTATCGTTCTCGGTGAGGTATGATTTGCAAGATCAAGGATTATTGCTTAAGCTGGACATCAAAATCAGTTTATATTGTTATGACTGATGACGCTGCGAATAGCGCAACAAGATGATTGGAACGTCATGAGTGACCAGGGGCCCGTTTCTCGAAAGTCCCGTAAACTTTTCGGGCCCGAAAAGCCATTTCAAAAACTGCGATCCACTTATTCTAAAACGCTAGTCCTTTACTATGATTTCAAGATGCCAAAGGGAAAATTTGTTGCAAAATTTCATGCCTAGAAACGTCTTCGTTTTTGAGATACGAAGGAAATTATGGCACCCGAAATGCGCCCGAAAAGTTTCGGAGGTTTCGAGAAACGCACGCCGGGGGTGGTAGCGTCGTAAAAGCCTTAACTCATAACATGGCGAAGCACGATCGTCCGCGTTCAGTAGCCTTTAGGACAACTGTTTGTGATGATATTGACCGACGATTCGACAACCCGGTGCGCGAGTAAGTGTCATCATCACAGTCAAGTGATTTCTGCAACGTCAGTGGATGCTATAAATTCTCCGGCAATTGACCGATGCGGCCAACGAAGTCCTTATGTTGTTGGCCGTCTTTTAGTAGACTCGTGTCGTTGTTGTCTGCGAAGATTATCGAAACAGTGATCGGTGCATTTCGATCCGTATGTTGTCAGTCAGTTGTCTGGCGTTATATTGCTAGTAAAATCGGCTGGTTCTTGTAATGTTTTTCTGACGGAATAGAAGTTTGCTAGTTTTCGCACGAGTTTGACAAGTGTCCCTAGCTCTTACTAGCAGTCTCAGTCGATTCTGTAGCTTGTCTGTCAATAGAGTTAAACAAGCAATGTTATTGACATCTCTCGCCACTTGTAGAATACCGAGTTCCTTGATAAGAACTACATGTATCTCTTGATGTAATGGAGTTAATTAGCAGTACTGACGAAGCAGTTTTAATTCGATTGTAGTAAAAGTGTATTTCTCTGACCAATCACGATAATTGCAAACAGCGCAATCAGCCAATCGTAATCAGAGGCAATGATATGGAGCAGGAAAGAGTAGTTTTAATTTTGCTTCTCACTGAAAACGAATCGTGGAGCGTAGCAAAGCCAAACCGAAGAAACGGGACACTCAAATGAAAATCGCTTTTTTCAATCAACTACACAGGAGAAAACCGTAGTATTTTAATCTTACAATCAGGTTTATTGTACAATGATTGATCCAAATGATACAATCATTTCAATGTGTCCATAATATTCGCTTAAGGTTTAAAATGACATAATATTTAAAAGGCTAAAAAGATATTCAAAAAAGTAAAAAATAAAAACCGAATGTTTTCGTCACTAGGTCATCTTTAGGGAATGAATAAACCCTCCGCTAGATGGCATACGTTATATCTAATTCCCAGTGGAAACAGTTTTGCAATATGGCAATAGATTTGTTTGTTCAAGCTGCGTTTGTATTATTGGATCATGAAGCCTTCCAAGATTCTGCGTTTGTGAAAAGATTGAGCCGTGCAGAGTATATTCAAAAAAGTAAAAAATAAAAACCGAATGTTTTCGTCACTAGGTCATCTTTAGGGAATGAATAAACCCTCCGCTAGATGGCATACGTTATATCTAATTCCCAGTGGAAACAGTTTTGCAATATGGCAATAGATTTGTTTGTTCAAGCTGCGTTTGTATTATTGGATCATGAAGCCTTCCAAGATTCTGCGTTTGTGAAAAGATTGAGCCGTGCAGAGTATATGTGAGCTAGAAGAACGCGAAGGATTCTCCGGTAGGTCACATTTCAAGGTGATTACACGGAATTACTGGTGGGGATAAATTGATAAAAAAGAAAATCAATTCAATTAATAAGGTTGCCGGCCTCGACGAGCTTCAAATGCTTTAAAAAAACGCAGAAGGTCAATTTCCGAAATGGCTAGAAAAAATGATGAAAGTGAGACCCTGGGAGCGGGAAAGACCCCGGGAGTGAGAACCGCGGCCAGGTCCTCCCCGCTCCCAGGGTAACACGATAATACGGGTAACGGGGAAATCCCGGAAGCCATGCCACAGCCAGAATCCCAGCACCGATAAGGAATTAAACCATAAGGACTACGTTACTGTTCTCGTACGAGCAAAGCAACTCCTTAGAGACCTTAAGCATCAGAACGGAAGAAAACGATGGGTCACCTGAAGTAAAAGTAATGCACCAGCCAGAACGGTGCATGCACGAAAGGTTTGCTTATCTCATCCTGCATACGTACTCGACGTGAAACAATGTCTTTTGTTAACGTAGCGAGTACGTGAGTAACTTTTGTCCTTTTTCGCTTTGAAATTAATTTCTTCAAAAATATGTGCTCTGATAGTAAGGTCACATATGTGGATGCTAAAGCTAGGTCAGAGTTAGCTTTAAGGGTGTGAACTTGAATGTTGTTTTTCTCAACAGCACACAAATTACACCCTAGAAATCCCACGAAAACAAGAGATTGGTAAACCGGCGTAAGTATAACTTTGGCTTCGTACCAAATGATCTTAAATGTCGACTGAAGTTTTCTTTTCTGACGTTCAATTTTCAGCCTGAGGACTTGAGAACGGCGTAAAGACTCGCAAATGAAAATAGCACGATTGCTTATCATGTTCACGAAAGAAACAGCGGGTCTCCAAAAACGGGAATAAGTTAACCGGTAGCGGCAAGGATATGCTATTCTTCCTAACATCATGCATAGTCTTCCATCCCATCAGAAATAGTTCGCTGGTAACAAATAAACTGGTGAGGAATTCACAGAGCCTTGGCAAGAATTCTTAAATCGGAGTTCCGCTCTGAATTCTGTCTCGTCCACGTCGTGGAGGGAAAACCGCGATCTTCATATATAAAATCGGGATTTTTTTTTTTACTAAGCGCAAGTTCATCATCATCTATAAAACTGCCTATGTAGCTGCCGAGAAGCACAATCCATACGTCCAGAAAAGAAGCCTGTTTTGCATTTCTCGCGGTTCCCGTTCTACGCCCTCAGTTGCTTAACGAAAACCAACTCATTGTCACGACGGCGACGAGGAACCAGTCCTTGTCGTCCGATGGACATAGCCGTCTACCTCTCCCGTCCTGGTGTTTAAGGTCTTAAAAGTCCAAAACTTGACAAAACCCTGGCGAGGAGAAAAAATTAACTCGAAAGCCGTGAAAAAGCACAGCATATTAACAAACTTGAACGTTTTTTTTTTGTAAGAAACAAATGTTACTCAGTCCTGCTGCTTCATGTTTGCCGATCTCTTTGATGTCAACTTGTTTCTCTACATCTTTTCCAGTGTTAATACGTTCTCTTTTGATAGTATTTCTGTCTTTCAAGCTCTGGTGTATCTCTTAGTTTGCACTTTGGCGATTCACTCTAGCCATTCTACCCGTTTCAACTCTTCCTCCTCAGGAGATTGCTGTCCTGGTTTCTTTGAAGAGCCAAGGAGCTGAGCCGCCATCGTAGGTCCAAGGGCCTGTACCGTTTTTGAGGCCAACGTCTTACTCTTTGTGATGTCTGGTTCGACGGAGAAGATATCGCGCAACGTTTCAGACACTTTTGACGGTCCTGCATATTCCTCAGGTTCTTGCGCAACGCCCTCAGCGTTCTTTTCAAGTAACAAGCTCACGAGAGCTCCATAGTCCTCACTGGCTGTAATGCTGTGTGGGGTTTTGTTTTTCGGGTTACGCAGATTAACATTGCACCCTGAATCAATAAGTAACTTTGATTCTGTTGTCGTCGGCTCTATGAGCATTTACGTCCGCACCAAGATCGATGAGAGACTTCATCAATTTACTAGAGGATGACTGACTCGCACACATCAGAGGCGTCAGATTGTGTTTTGCAGGAAAATTGATATCTACACCATCATTCGACACAACGTCTATTGCGTTTTCCACATCGTCGGTCTTTGCACGGTAGTGTAACTCATTCAGTGATTGCTCAATCTCAACCATCTCTCGGTGAAGCTTGTCGATTTTATCATGATCATCTCCTTTCCCTTCTACACTTGCCAGAATATCAGCTGCAGATTTCCCGGGAAAAACACTTGCCTCGAAAGCTGTTTTATCGGATTCCACACTTTTTACAAATTCATCCAGTAAGACACTCGCCCTGGATACAGTATCATAGTCCTCTTGAAAGACAGCCGCTTGGAGCAGGTTAAAACCAGACAGCCCGTCGACACGCAGGAAAGCCTTGCGCGCTAGCTTCTTCAGATTGAGCTGTGTGAAAACAAAAATGATGAACTTCTTATTGGTGTACAGTTCGTAATTTTGGCTTCTTAATCCAACAGTTTTCCCTTATAAAATCCTCATAATATTTTAGACTACGCAATGGTCATACTTCCTGTTACATTGGGTTACCTGTGGTCGTAGTTGTCTTGTGATGCACGAGAGTTTTCTCCCGGTTTATACTTTTCCTTCCTTTGGCAGGAAACTTAACTCAAAACGTGACATATTCGTTAAATTTTACACATGGTTAACTGTTATTTGTAACTGAGGTCAAATTCTTTAGGGTACCAGCCTTCTTTAAAACAAGAATGCCTCTTTTATCTGTTCGCTTCCGGGACAAAATTATAATGGTCCTGTTCTGTACTTTTCAAGTCTGTTGTAGTATCTTGAAAAAATTCCTTTTTCATCTGAGCGTTTTTGTGATTGTAACCTTTTTTTACCGTTTCATTGTACAAATAAGCATGGGACAGTCTCCCTACTAGACACTCGACTCAAGATGGCGCCAAGAGGTTTCCCTTTGACGAGTAAAATCGTCTGGCGTTAGCAAGAGTAAAATCTATAAAGTGCCCTTGGCGGTGAAAGGGTTAACAAAGTGAACAAGATTTGTTGCTGTGTGTTACACACTAGTTTTTAATAAAAAATATTTTTAAAAATGTTAAAAAAAACATTAAAAATTTGAGAAAAAATGTCTAAGTCATGTAAGTTCCACAATCCGTACTTTAAGACAAACAAAATCCATAAGACTAATCCTCTCAGTTATGCACGCAATTATATGCAATTGCGTACCCTGTGAGCAGAGGTCTCTTCCTCTTCCCGACTTATCTAGGAAGATCGAAGAGACCTCTGCTCGCAGGGTAGCAATTGCGTAAAGAAGCCTGAAAAAAATTCAAGACTTCAACGGGGTTTGAACCTGTGACCTCGCGATACCGGTGCGACGCTCTAACCAACTGACTTATGAAGCCACTGACGCTGGGAGCAGGAGGTAGGTTCATATGTTCCCGTGAAAGTGACCTGCTCCCAACGTCAGTGGCTTCATAGCTCAGTTGGTTAGAGCGTCACACCGGTATCGCGAGGTCACGGGCTCAAACCCCGTGGAAGTCCTGAATTTTTTTCAGGCTTCTTTATGCAATTGCATATAATTGCGTGCATAACTAGGGGGATCAGCCTTCATTTGACTTCATTTCCGCAGTTCATATGATTCGTTTCGTATACTCATCACTCAAAAAATCCATAATCCACGCTGAAATATTGAAGAAATCCGTAAGCCACTGAGCTTTTAAAATCCGCCAATCTGTAAAATATATCCTCAAAATCCAAAAACCGACCAACATTTTGAGCCAAATCCGTCGATCCGCGAAACTATTCAGCCCCTCCAGTCTGCTCGGTTTCCGTCACTCAATTGAGAGAAAGAGAGAACATTTATAAATTTCACTTTCGGCCGGCTTGAACACTTTATCGCCGGTATTTTTGTATACCTTTGATGAATATTAAGTACTGAGTTTCATGTTTGATTTGAGATGAAACGTTCTACTTTTGCTGATGAAATCATTAAGTTAGACTATTGTGGCGTGTTTGCAACCAGCCAATCAGAGAGTTTGTTGATGCAGGAGAGAATTTTGTATTCAATCACAAATAAAACCTGTTTTTTACGCTGTTCCGCACTATTTTGAAACAGCTATGTTAAAAGAATTGGTTCATGCTTTTGGTTGTACGTATATCGAACCGCATGGATCCATAACTCGATATACGCACGCTAAGGACGGACCAATTCTTAATTATTACAGGTTGACACTACGCTGACATTGGTCGATCATGCGGCCAATGCAGGCAGCCCAGTTCGTGTAACGCTCCCTTTGTGGCATCCAGATCCTACTCTAAACTAGCTGCATAACTTTCACACAAAAGATGTAAAACCGCGTGGCCGAAATGTTTAGTGGTTAATGGCTTTGGTGATAACCTGATGATAACTTTTATGATAACGTTTCTTAATAACACAGTTTTCACAACGAATTCATGTTTATCTTTTCAATCTCAAGTTAACTGGGAAGCCCTCGTAAAAAATAATTCTCTTCTGGATTTTGAACTTGAACAAGTGACTAGTTGTAACCCTGCTTACTGACGGGCACTGATTTCTCAACGTAATTCTTGGAAAAAGGAAAAACGCAGAAAGTGATTCGTATATAGCTTACTGGTTGCTGCAAACTTGGACTTGCATTGTTCTCCAGAAGTAACTGTACAATGGATTGATGAATGTTACGTTCAGCTTTTTGCAGTGGTGTACTATGAAACTAAAAACGAAAAACAGAAGAACTAGGTTTTTTAGGAGGAATTGCACGTTAACGGTCTTCTACATTTGCCGAAATACATGCCGGACACTGTAAACGTGCAGGTCAAGGGTTATCAAAAAACACAGGAAAGATGGGTAGAGGTAACTCATTAGTTGCGGTTCCACTAGACTTTTGCCCACGGGAAAGTGAGACTTTACCCATGGGAAGTCTGTGTTTTGTGTGTAACCTCTGTTCCCACAGTGAAACTGCCCATGGGGAATCACTATGGATACATAAAAAACAAGAAATTCTCAGAATTTTCAAGCGGCCGTTTTTGCCATTTGGACCGCCTTTATCCATAGGATGTAGTTTAGGTCGGTTGTAATTTAAAATTTTGAGTAAACAGTTCTGTCCAAGACACTTTTAGTAGCGTGATGCGCGACGATTAACTTGCTACGCAATTCGGCCAATGTCTTACAAATAGACTAGATCGCAATCATTAAGGCCTGATATAATCAGTTTCACCTTGGATTGGTTCGATAAATCTGTCTTCGATTTAATTTATGAAAGAATTGCTTTACGGTTCGGTGTCTGTCCATTTCATCTGTGGACTCTAGGAAAAAGTCCTATCTTTTCTGAACAAGTGCGTGAGCAGAATGGTCATAAACAGTAATTTTCACCTCATTACGTATTCATAGAGGGCTTGGCCGAAAGGTAGGTCCAGCCCCTACCGATCAGGAAGCCCCGGGTTCAATTCCTGGCAACGGCAGTCTCCTTTGGTTTTTCTTTTTTCTTTTTCTTTTTGTTCTGCGTTTTTTTTTTAAGTATTGGTTTGACTAATCGTTGAGCTTAAGAGCGATTTTTCAATTTTACATGGAGATTCAATGGGTATTTAGTAAAAACAAACAGCCGAAACAACAAATGACCGGCCTTTCGATTTCTTTGATAAGTCGGGGAAATCGACGATTTAATCACATCCAGGTTATGATGTTTTCATCAAGATGTGTTGAACAATTCCCTAGACGTTTATATTTTTCTTAAAATCAAGCTGCATTTTACGGAGGCCATACGACGCGCTCTGTAGCTGTCGGCTTTGCGTGACTATCAACTTGTTACGTGACACGAATATTGCACCATCATTTCAGATCATTTCAAGTGCTCGGTTCGGGTGTAATTCTCGAAGAGGATTTGGCCGTTGTTTTACAGATCAACTACATGACAATCACAAAAGCCCGATATAATTCATTTTAAGTCCGTGGATAGGTTCCATAGAGTTTTTTTTTTTTTATATGAAAGAATTACTTTGCGGTTCGGTGTTTGCCTAAACCTCTGGGGAATTTCCCCGCTAACCAGAGTAAGGTAAAGATTGCATCATCATTTTAAGTGCGTGGTTCGTGTTGTTTACAGCTGAAGTTGAAAGGCAACAAAGGTCTTGGGAATCGTTTAGCATATCCTTATGACAATATCGTAGTTTAGATCAGATAAATTCTTGGATTTTCTGGAATTTGTCAATCCCCTTTCTCGAGTAAACACAAAGGATATTTGTTTGCGTGACAAACCGGATGCGTGACTGCCATGCCTTATGTACTGTAAAATTAACATATTAACTTGACCGATGTCTGAGTGGCGCAAGTGATAAGCGCACGGGGTGAACTTTTGATCTGAGATCCCAAGGTCGCGCGATCAAATCCTAGTACAACCGAAAAAAAATTCTTGCAGCTCTGGCCGAGCGGGACCCGGGCCTCACGACGGACACGACAAATAAAAAAAAAAAAAAAAAAAAAAACGGGTATTACTAGAAGCGGCACGTCGCTAAGCGACGGCCGCTTAAAAAAAAAAAACAAAAGAATTACCCATGACGTTTCCCGAACCAAGTCGTAGGGTTTAGTCTTGGTTTATCTAACCACAAGAGTAGTTCAACCAATCGGGTGGAAGAAAAAATTAATTCCGGAAACCGCAGCACATGCTGGGCACATTTTTGTGGTGTTGCGCTGAAATTGCGGCAAATTTCCTGGCACGTACGCATTCTGGTGTTTCGTCACGCTATTGCTGGCCTTACAAGCCTACAGAAAAACTCAAAAGTAGCCCGAGACACTCGGAAGATTTCCTTCCACCAGTGATCGAGAACTCTGTTGTTTAAAAGCTCCTGGAACCAGTTCTAAGGACGAGGGAATACCCAAGCACGTCTTGGCCGGAGAGCAACTTGCAGGCGACGGGTTCTATAAAACAAATACACCATCTGAAGAGATTGCAGAAATCGTAGTCGCAGACGCCTTCTACTCATTCTTCGTAACACGAAGTTTTGGATAGCTAAATCGACGGGTATTGCGGTATAAGAAGCAGAGGAACGACCGCAAGCAAGCCGTACGTTTCGCGATTTGCGATCTCCATGATGAATTAAATTTCCCGCCAAATACTGCCAGGTCAAAAAGTTGACCTTGGGTAATTATTTGCAATGTAACCGGAGGACTAAACCTGACCGGAAACCTAAACAGATCCCAGCCCAAGGCAATTACCCACAGGGTTACCTTGGGCGGAAGGCGAGTGTAACCGCAACTATTGTGAATGGCCTCTATTAAGTCTAAGTATCCTGTACTCCAGATTGTCGTTACTGTCGCAGTTTTGTCGTCGTGCAAAGCGACAGACGAGTAGTAATTTCACCACGTTATATTAATTGTCGGTTTAGTTTGTCCCAAAGAACGCTCCGTTTGTTGAAGAAAGGAAAGACATTCATCCGGCATCTGCTCAGTCACCGAATCCGTCTATAATGTTGTAGCCTGTCTGCCTGCTTTGCTCTCTATGGGGTTTTTTAATTTGGTAAACTCCAATTTGCAGTTACACTTACAATAATACGGCTATTGTGCAAATCAAGAAAGGATGGCATCCCAACAAAGTTGGTCTTTCTTAAGTTTCTCAAGTAATAGTGAACCTAAATCAGTTTAGCGTTACATAAGCCGCTAACTACTGCAGCGCAAATTAAAAATGATTTAACATTAAACTCATTGTGGACGAAGCTTGAATAAAAGAGCACTTTTAACGTCTTTGGCAGGAACCTTATGATGACGCTCTCCTTACTGTCTGCCATACATTGCTTGTAATGTTAGTTCTGAGAATTTGGTGTTAAATCAAACAATATCCCCTAGTTGATTTATTTCTTTATTCTCATCACCTGTCTGCTTTACAGTGTTATGATATTGCAAGGAGAAAAAACTTATTGATCACTTTTGGGAGTGAAAGGGTTAATTACAATTATGCAGAAGGAAATTCGATCAATACGCTGACAAATAAATTCACACAAGGACGAACAGTTTCCTCCTCCTATCAACTCACCCTGTCTAAGGCGTTGGCGTCTGCACCATGTTCTAACAACAGTCTGGCAACAGATTCCTGCCCATACCAACAGGCAAGGTGAAGAGGTGTTAAGAAAAACTAAGGAAATAAAGAAAGTGGCAAGATATCAGTTCATCTTAAAATACCTTTTATTTTAGACAAGAAAGTATCTACTTCGAGAGCACCTAGCTTAGTCGGCAGGAAGAAAGGCTTATGCCGGGTTCAGACGCCGTACTTCAGCCGAGCCGAATCGAATCGAATTCAACGATTATAATTAGGCCGACCTAAATTAATTAATCCCGGCTGAATTGATTCAGACGCCGAACTGAAGTACGGCGTCTGAATCAAAGCCAGTCTACAGCCGTTCTTTCCGGCTGAGCCGGACGGAATTAATTGGCTCAGCCGATCTAACTTAAATCAGCCGTTAATTCGTTGAATTCGATTCGGCTCGGCTGAAGTACGGCCTCTGAACCAGGCCTTTGAAGACTCGGTATACCGTTGCACAATAAGAGACCTCACCGCTCAGAAAAGTTTGGTCCTCAGCCTCAACAGACAAAGAAATCAAATTACATGTTGCAATCGCCAACCGAGTAAAAGCAAACCTCATCTCTTTTGTCCACATCTGCACCGCTTTTCAGAAGAATTTTAACAGCCTCGTATTGCCCATTGATGGAGGCTCTGTGCAGAGCACTTCTGGACCCCTGTTCAATTAAAAAAAAAAAAATTTACTGATTCACCTCCCCTTCCCTCCAGCAAAAATCTCCTCGAACCCCTCAGCAACTTTAAGCCTTT
>CAOKRL010000136.1:10000-16824 GCA_948470475.1 Galaxea fascicularis | reverse complement strand
GTATCATTCTTAATAACTTCAAATTACTCCAAAATGATCCCGAGACTGGTAGAATCTTTTCGCAACCTCCACTAATTTCATTCAAACGCGACAAAAACGTCGGCAACTTTTTAGTTAGAAGCGCATTTAAAACTAACGAGCAACCCGGCACTTTCAAATGCGCGCGCTCACGATGTAAAACTTGTCAATTCATTCTTAACACTAGCAAAATATCGGGACCTAAGCGATCTGTTAAGATCACTGATCGTTTCACGTGTACCTCCGCAAATGTCATTTATTGCCTAACCTGCACGTTATGCAATAAATTATACATTGGCGAGACAGGAAGACGACTAGGCGACCGATTCCGCGAACACCTTCGCGATGTTGAGAAGAATGACAAGGATGCATCTAAGCCAGTCGCTCGTCATTTTAATCTCCCTAACCACTCCAAACAACACATGGCTATCTGCGGCCTTTCCCTACATCAAGGTACGACGGAAAGCCGCAAGAATCTGGAACAAAAATTCATCTTCCAAATCGGCATCCTTAATCCCCACGGTATTAACGAACGCTTTTCATTTAACTAATGTATTCCTATTTTTCACGTTGCCATGTTACCACCAATAGCGTAGCTCCTACTCCACTATAAAAACTACACACAACCCATAATTCCTCGATTCGCTCTGACGAAGGGCTAGCGCTCGAAACGTCAGCTTTTAGAATCCCTGTACGGTGGTCAATTTACATTTATCAACTCTGTTGATAATACCAAAATCTTTGTGTAGAGCTTGAGATAATTACGTGGAACTGGCGCCAAGCGCGGGAAAATGCACTAGTGCAAGTCACGATTGGTTTTGGTTTTGGTTCTCATTGGCTGAGAAAATGGCGCGAGTTTTGCTGGCCAATCACAGAGCGAAGCAATTTAAAACCAAAGCAAACGCAAATTTCGACACTCAATTCAAAACCTCTCTAAGGGGAAAGTACATGAACCATTTGAAGCAACTACTATTATTTATTTGTTTCGACAGATGACTACAGTCTCCCTCGTTCAGGGCATCGGCAGGGGACAGGTGTGTTGTGGATCTATGGTGACTCGCATAATCGGCGGTTCTATGAATCTATTCTACGAAGACAGCTGTACAGTCACGTGTTCAGAGCGTGCTATCACACAGACGTATGGGTTTACATTTTGGGATCCTTTGTATATAACCTAAGAACATCAAGATGGGACTTAGCCTTACCGGCACCAACAACGGATGTTTATCGGAATAGCTTTGGCTATGCTGGGGAAAAGTTATAGAATGCTTTACCAAACGATATAAAGTTCATTAAGGCCATTAAGGGTTTCAAGGATATATTAGAACATCTCAGTCTCTATCGAAACTTAACCTATGTTTGTACTAACTCTCGTTTCATTTTTGTAGTAAATATTTAATCCAATAATTCATGCAATCGCATTATGTTGTATATAATTTTATGTACTTTTGAAACTCTTACTCCTTTTATGAAAAACAAAAGTGTAATAACGATAAATTTTTAAACAAAGTTACCGTGTTCAAGTAATATTATCTATCTATTGGTGACAATATGAATGGCTCCATAAAGTAATAGGTGAGTATTTAAATCAATCAAAGAAAGCATTGGTGACAATATGGATGACTCCATAAAGCAAAGGGTGACCATATCAGTCACTCCATAAAACAGTCAATGACTATGTGGATTACTCCATAAAGTTAACGTGACTATATGGATAATTCCATGAAAAATTAGGTGACTGTATGGGTCACTCCATAGAACTTTTTGGTAACTATATGGATGACTCCATAAAATAATGGTTACTATATGGGTCACTCAATAAAACGTTTTTGTGACTATATGGATCACTCCATAAAGAGATAGGTGAGTATATGGGTAACTACATGAAACTACCGGTGACTATATGAATAACTCCATGAAGAATAGGGTGACTATATGGGTCCCTCCGTGAAATTTTTTGGTAACTATATGGATGACAACATGAAGTATTGAGTGACTATATGGGTCCCTCCATGAAATTTTTTGGTAACTATATGGATGACAACATGAAGTATTGAGTGACTATATGGGTCACACCATAAAAAATCTGGTGATGATATGGATGACTCCATGAAGTATTGGGTAACTATATGGGTCACCCCATGAAACTATTAGTGACTATATGGATGATTCCATGAAGGAATGGGTGACTATATGAGTCAATCCATGAAACTATTGGTGACTATATGGATGACTACATGAAGTAATAAGTGACTATATGAATGACTACATGAAGTATGGGTGACTATATGGATGAATCCATGAATTTTTTTTGGTGATTATATGGATGACTCCATGACGTATTGGGTGACTATATGGGTCATTCCATGAAACCATTGGGGACTATATGGATGATTGCATGAAGTAATGGTAACTATATGGGTGAATCCATGAAACTATCGGTGACCATATGGATGACTCCATGAAGTATTGAGTTACTATATGGGTGATTCCATGAAATTTTTTGGTGACTATATGGATGACTTCATGAAGTATTGGGTCACTATATGGGTCACTCCATGAAACTATTGGTGACTATATGGATGATCCCATGAAGGAATGGATGACTATATGGGTCAAACCATGAAACTATTGGTGACTATATGGGTGATTTCATGAAGTATTGGGTGACTATATGGATGACTACATGAAGGAATAGTTGACTATATGGGTAAATCCATGAAACTTTCGGTGACTATATTGATGACTGCATGAAGTAATTGGTGACTATATGGGTAAATCCATGAAACTATCGGTGATTATGTGGATGACTTCATGAAGTAATGAGTGAGTATATGAGTGACATCATTAAAATTTAATATTTCTAGTAAGTACTTTAGGGAATATATTAACCGAAATTGAATCAATTTGACAGGGATATTGAGAATCCAGCGTTTGTTTCTCCTCGTCTAGCTGTCAATGATGAGTCCTTATTTATGGAAATTCATAACTCTATGGATTTTAAGATTGGTTTACCCAATATTACCAGTCTCTGGAAGCACATAGATGGATAAGGCTGTTACGAAAAATTATTGCGTGACTCGCGTTACTGTCTGGAAGTGTCTAGAAGCTTCTGCATATTTAATTAGTGTCGTATCATCATGATTCCGCAATTCTATTTTAAGCCGTTTGCGTATTAGCTGTAAATAGTTTTTCATTGTAATGTTTCTTTATTTAGTCGAGCCGGAAAGTTCTAGAATCTTTTGTGGTAAAGTATATAAGCCCATCGGTGTAGCTTTGGAGTTTCTCTTAGAGAGAAAAGAGAAGTGTGTTTGGTTGAAGTAAGTCTGAGAGCTGAGAGCTGAGAGTAGTTGGCGGAGGCCGTGTTTATTGAAGTTGACAGAGGTCGTTTATACAGTTGGCAGAGGCCGTGTTTATTGAAGTGTAACAGAGGTCGTGTACATTTGGCAGAGGCCGTGAGTATTGGAGTTTGACGGAGGTCGAGTGTAATTTTACAAGCCTAGAGTGAGCTTATTGTGAAGCCTTGTGCAGAGTTTACTACATTTCGTGTGGAATAAATAACCTTGTTGCTGTTCCGACAACCCTGCGTTCTGTTTAGTCTACAAACAACCCACTTCTCACTCGTCACAACACAATCGAACTCGTAACAAAGGCATTTTTATGCTAAAACAAATATTCGACATTTTGGCTTTAAACGAAACCAGACTCGATAGTTCTATTCCAGATAGTTTAATACATCGCCCAGGTTATAATCTAATCGGGTGTGACGGAAACAGGAGTGGCATAAATGTGCGTGTGCATTAATTGTAGAAGGCGATTTGATTTAGGGAATGATCTTGTAGAAATATTAGCATTAGAAATGAAGAAAGCGAATTCGAAGCCTTTCCTTTTCTTCGGCTGGTACCGACCACCGCATTCACTAGTGGATCGGAGTATTTTGACATCTTTGAATCACTTTATGTAAAAGCTGAACCTGAATGACTATTTACATAACTGGTGATATAAATTGGAATCTTTTATAAGACTCCTGAGACTCGCAAACAATTTTCCTCATTAACTTTGTGGAAACCTACCAATTGTCTCTACTTTGATTGATCTTTTTATTACAAACAATACTGAGAGCATTATTTTATCCGGTGTGTATCCACGATCTTATCTTTGCAGAAGGAGTCCTGGATATGTTGAAACATGAAATTTTAAAAGATTCGATAGCAATTCTTTCCTTTCGGAGTTAAAGAATGCTATAATACTGAGAGCATTATTTTATCCGGTGTGTATCCACAATCTTATCTTTGCAGAAGGAGTCCTGGATATGTTGAAACACGAAATTTTAAAAGATTCGATAGCAATTCTTTCCTTTCGGAGTTAAAGAATGCTAATTGGCCGCAAAAATAATGTAAACAAGGCCTGGCTTGTCTGGAGTCAAGTGTTTCTTGATATTCGTAATAAACATGCCCCGAAACGTATTGCGAAGGTATGGAACAAGCCAGCACCTTGGTTAAATTCTGAAGTAAAGGGCGAAATGTTTAATAGAGATTTGTTGAAGAGAAAAGCCATAAAATCTGGTTCTGAAAATGATTGGTCTTATTATTAGCGCGGTAAAAACGCAGTCAGCAGCGCTATAACGTGTGTAAAATCAAAATATTATCGCGAGAAATAAAGCGAGAACGCTGGTGATCAGAGTGCTACATGGAAGGTGTTAAATTACCTTATGGGGGCAAGGTCAGCTGTTACCGAGGTTAACAAAATTCTAACGCCAGGCAATATTACCTTAGGCAACGCAGGTGACATTGCAAACCACTTTAATTCCCACTTTACTCATGGTCAGATTGGTCCAAATCTTGCTACAAACCTTCTTGTATCACCTATTAATACTGAGGTCTACTTGAAACGGGCACCGACTTTGTTTGAGCAGTTTACAGGTATTAGATCTTCAAGAGTATTTAAATTACTAACAAAAGTAGACGTGCGGAATTTCCAACAAAGTCCTCAAACTGGCCGTATCAGTCATTTATATACAAATACCTGATTTGTTCAATCTTTCTTTAAAACATTAAACATTTCCCGATGATTGGAAACAAGCTTAAGTTTCCCCCATTTTCAAGGCCGGTGAGCGAAACGGCTTAGTAATTATAGACCCATATCAGTTTTACCAGCTATAGCCCGGGTCTTTGAAGAGCTAGTTTATGAACAAATTTATGACTATCTAATCAGAAATAAGATTTTAAGCCCACGTCAGTCTGGATGTAGATCGCTCCACTCAACTGTAACCGCTCTTCTGGACCTCAATCAACTAGAGGCCGTAATGGCCTTCACTCGGGCTTTTCGAGTGGCAAATGGATGTTGTGGATGATTTCCGCACAGCCTAATATATAAAATTTTACATGTATTTTGTGACTCAAACTCGATTCGTTAAAGCATTGGGCTACCTGTGTGAGTGTGTGCCAGCGGAAATAAACACGACAGGACCGTGGGAACACAAACAATCTTAGTTTTCTGCTTTTCTGTGACAGACTTTTTAGCTTTTTCACTGGTATCCTACTGGGCTCGCCATCACAACGTCTTGATGGCACATGGCATTCACGGTTGTCGTTAAAATACACAAACTTAGCATAACGAGATCTGAATTCCTTTCTATATTTTATTTTCACTAAGGCATCACGTTGATCATGTACAGATAACTGCATTGCCTTCTCAAATACCTCGCATTTTTCAAGTACATGATCCGACATTTGTGTTGATAAAACTGATAAACTTTCACATTCATGTAGAACACGCGAAGGTACAAGATTACACATAAAACTAACACACTACACAGACTTGATACAGCTGATAATCCACAATCTAAAGTATACAAAAGAAATGAAATACTGGTGACAATAGCCATAAAAGTAAAAACGTTTCTTGCATCTTCGCTTCGATGCGTGAGTTCTTCCTCACCCAACATGGACGCTTTCCTGTTGCTGTTGTTATTACTGCTGTTCGTCTTTGTACCTCTAATCTCATCATCAACGGGTATCTTGTATTCGCCAGCACCTAAACTGTTCGTGTCAAAGTTTCCACTCAAGTCAAAGCCTTTGTGCACTTTTTTGTACTCATTGATAGCTCATTCAGCTCATTTGATCTCATAATATTTTTTACATTTGCTGTATGTACGCTCACCATCATCATTTAGTGTGGGTCTACCGCGAACGTGTAGCTGTAGACATATCAACTTTTTCCTTTGAAAATCCGTCGAGGAATCCACAGTTGCTTTGTGCCTTGCTTTTCAACAGACAAGACAAGCGTAAACAAACCATAAACAGGTTTTTACCGGGTTTTACAAGTTCATCGTTCGCGCCTGCGCAAATACGCCGGAAATGAGGTTTGTGGAGAACAACGAAAAAGAAAAACGGACGACAGATTTAGACTCGGGCCTTCCACAGGAAGCCCGAGTAACTAGTGGTGTTTTAACATAGATAAGAGGCTGATTAGTGATCTTGTTTTTCTGGAAATCAGAAAGGCCATTGACAGACACTGTAGATCGTAACCTCTTAATAACGAAATGAGAGTATATTGGCATTCGTACTAACGCTTTGGAGTATGTAGTCAGTTAAGTCTTATTTATCGAGTAGGTCCCAAGCAGTGTATGTTCTGCACGGAACACTGTCCGAGAAAGCTGTTTTCAAATGTGGAGTCTCACAAGGCTCGACACCCGGACCGTTCCTTTTTCTGGCATATATAAATGATCTTAGTGATATAACTAATCATGATACTGCAGGAATGTACGCGGACGATACTAATGACTTTTACGGCTTGCAGTATCT
>CAOKRL010000135.1:15000-16983 GCA_948470475.1 Galaxea fascicularis | reverse complement strand
TATTGCTCTTAGCTACGTGTGAAGTCCTACCAGATGACTTAGCTACTGGCTGTTAACAGGGGTTTCATTAGAAGCCGGCAACCGGCGAAAATCGCCGCCTAGTTTGTCAGAATTTGCCTCTCACCACCGCCTACTTTGTCTAGATTTCACTAATATGATTAAAAAGAAATTAATCAGGTCGCCGCTTATTTTAGCAAGCTCAGACGGCTATTTCAAAACTTATTGAAACCCCTGTGTTAATTGGGGTGACTTTTATTGCAAAGAAGTCACTTTGTATTGGTACATATTCAAACAAGTCTACTTACATCGCACATGAACCTCTCTTGTAAATTCCTTACTACCACGAAAGTTTCTTGCAACACATGTGTAATTCCCTGCATCATCAACTCTCGCATTAGTCAATACCAAAGTCTTTTGCTGTGCTCCAGTGACAGGATTGCCATTAAATTTCCAAGAGAAAGAAGGAAGTGGATATCCATCGGCGTAACAAGTGAGTGTTGCACTTTGACCCTCTTTCACACCTTGTGGATTGGTGGAAGTCACTGTAACATTTTCTGGGGCATCTAAAAGTAAAGAAAACTTTATAAGTAAATTAAGTACAAGGATACGTTATCAACATAATTGTTCAATATCTCCATTTAACAAGCAAAGAGGTGTACAAGTGAAATGTAAGCAAGCCACATGTACATAAACATGCATTTACATTCATGTAGCAGTGTTATCTAATTTCCTGATGACATCCCCAGCATACATGGGGGAATTGTATGACTTTGCAAAAGGGGTCACTGGCCAGCCCCTGGCTTGAAGTTAACACTGTATAGTAGCCTAAATATTTTAGCCACATGCAATTTTGTGCTAATAAATAATCCTGTAGCAATTCCACTCAATCAATGACAGTGTAACAACGCAAGCACTATCACCTTCATCTGGCACCTCTCCTCTAAACACCACCTAAAGACTTACTATACTGTCAACAGTTAAAGACTGGTCATGCAGTTAAAAACAAAGGTGATAGTTGTTGATAAAACTTAAAAGAAAGAACAGCATAACTTACAATTTACTTTGAAGTATACAAATGCTTGTGTCCCAGTACCCTCCGAGTTTCTTCCGGAACAGCTATATCGCCCGGCACTATTCTTTTTAATTTGATTGACTCTCAAACTGCTCCCTGAACCAGAGGGCTGAATGAAATAGTCTCCATTAGGGTCACTGGTGATTTGGCTTCCATCTTTGAACCAAAGGTATTCAATAGAGGTAGGATATGCAACTGCTTCACAGGTAAAGAGGGCATTCCTTCCATCATTTAATGCTGTTTGATTGGGATATAATGCTGTCACTTGAGGCTTGACTGAAGTAAAAGGAAAAAAAATGTGTGAAACTTTGTACATGTATGTGCCACGGCTCAAATTTGTCCTTGGTTTAAATATACATTGTATTTTCCTTTGTTGAGTGATCAGCATCAAATTTCTCCTTGTAATATCAACGCTTTATAAAACAGAGTGGTCACAAGGATCACACAAGATTTATTTCCTTCATATTTTACCAAAGTCTCCCCACTACTTCTATAGCAAATGTGGAGGGACAACAACTGAGAATTGAAATTTTGATCTTAGTGTTAATGGGTTAACTCATTACCACCCATTACCATGCCGCAACACAAAGGAAAAATACAGTGTACTGTAAAAATCAAACCAAGGATAAAATTGAACTGCAATATACGCAGTCAATAACCTGTATTAAGTGGTCAGTTGTGAATTAGTCCTGAAAACTACACAAACGTCCCTTAATTTCTGTAGTTTTGACCTCTGTTAAGTGGCTCCAGTCACCCTTTACGACATGTACATGTAAGTCCAAACAAGCTATGTCTATATTGTCTTGACCTGTATTAAGTCATCACAAAGAAAATCAGTCAAATGCAATACCAAATAGCCTGCAAGGTAATAGAATTCCTTGTTTATTTTCACAAATCATTAACTTGGTAGA
>CAOKRL010000135.1:7500-10000 GCA_948470475.1 Galaxea fascicularis | reverse complement strand
ATGGCATTATGAATGTTTGAACCCTTCTTTGACAAACTTATAATCCTTGTGTGATTTAAATTAAACAACTTGTAACTGAAACCCTTTCCTTTAATATTGCAGAGAAATAACACAAAACTTGCTTCTCATAGTGTTAGTGATGAAGAGGCACCAGAAGCAAAAAGTCATCTGAAATGGTAAGACCATGTTTTTTTTTTCTTTTTTTCATTCTTTGTTTGCTTGTGGTAATCAATATTGGTGTTAAATTTCAGCCATGATTGAATTTAATGCATTGCACGTAGATGTAATTATGTGTCACATTTTGTAACTGGGCATATTTTTGCTTTTATCTTTTAATTAGGTCTTCAGTGGGATTGACCCGCTGGCCCTGAAGGCACCCCCTAGAGAGCCAACTGGGAATGCCACCAGGTTAGTGGTAATTCATAACCTAAGCAGCAATATACAAACCTGGATGTATACATTGTAGTTCTTATTGCACAGCCTTAATATGGCATTTTTGCAGAACATGGAACTCACAAAGTAAACATTACTTTTAATTAATGTGGCTGTAATATTACATAATGGTGAAGAGTAGTTTAACTTTGACTCTGAATCACTGGTAAACATGACCAACACAACACTCAACCCTTAATTGTTTATTCAGTTCTCGCTGAGAAAAGACAGGGGGGGTGGTTTTCAAACTCCAGGAGGGGCACTTACTTATTCAAGGGTTTACAGTATTGTAGCTATTATAATCCCCTTTTAAAAAGGCCTTGGGATGTGCATACAATTCTTCAGTCAATTCTTTCTCTGAATAAGAAATGTAAGTGAACAGTAACTTATCAACACATCTGCTAAAAAAGGCTATAGTGTACCCCAACACCAAAACAATACAGAAAAAGCATTTCACTGTATGGTTTTATGTGTGATCTTCTGTAATAATAATACTTTTAAAGAAATGTTTTCAAAAATTGTGCACTTAAGTCACCACTTTTTTTTTCAGATTGTATTAGCCAAAAGTACAGTGGAAAAGTGGCCACTAAGTGCTGGGCCAAGATCAGAAGACCTGTAAATCAAAAGTGTAACAATATCAGGAAGAAAAATGTAGCAGGCTCTGCTGAACATTTGCAAGATGAAAATTAGAGCTATTCATCTTAAATACACTGTAGCCCTCTAAAGAGGAAAATCCATCATCCAGAACCAGGCTTTTATTTAGACTGTAACAACTGGGTATCCAGGATGCCTGTTTCCCATAAAATTATTATAAGTGATTGAGAAACTTTGTGTGGTAAAAGCATTGAGTTTTTAAAGATGGCTGTGGTGTAATGAGGGAAATTAGAATAATAATTAGAGCAATTTTTCTACCTATCTTAAAGTTCCAAAATTGCATTCCTTTGAAAATGTGTTCCTGTCACATGATTTTGTTTTTATTTTTTTGTTATAAGCCCAACAATGTCCTTTGAAAAATGTTAGACAAGGTCTTGTTTTCAGATTTAACACACATACTGGCTTTTTTTTGTTTATGTTTATTTAAAATTGAGTTAACAGTGAAAACCTGCAAGTGAGAACCTAGTTTTTAAGAAACATTTTATTGGAATGTGTTATGTTAACTTTGAGAAAACATATTGATTAGACATGCCTCCTTTGCAGAGCTATCATCTCCTTGTTTGGAGTATGTCATGGCAAATTATCAATGTTCATTAATTGTGCAAGAAGAAAGCATATAAATTACTGGCTCATTTTTACGGGTTCTGCAAAAAGAGACATGTCCTTTATGCATGGAGCATGTAAGTTTGTCATAACTAAGCTAGTTTGAGTGACACACCCATAGAGGTTAAAACAAAAAATCATTGGTGAATTCTATAACTACCCAGACAACCATAGAATATTATTACAAAGATTATTGTATTAAAAAAAATTAACCAAAACACTGTGTTAGAATAAGTTATGTTAGCATGAAAAAAACTGAGTAGATGTGCCTCTTTCGTAGAGTAACCATTTCTTTGTTTGGAGCACTTCACCGTAATTGATCAGTGAAAGTTCAGTGTGAGGGAAACATTTGAAAAATTATAACTGGCTCCATTTTTAACCTCTCAGCAAAATTCTATGCAAAAAGATGTAGGTTCCTAAAAAATCATTACTGAATTCTACAAATTACCCAGACAATCATCGAATAATATAATTACAACATTCTATATTATTTAGAAGAATAATTATTCCTGCAATAAAATGTATTGCTTTTTAATCACCTTCTGTCAATCCAGTTTTATTTTAAATGCAAATTTATTTTAGATCTTTGTTAGAGTCAGGATCTGGCAAAGATCTGTGAGGATCTTGCAAAGATCTGTGTGGATCTTGCAGAGATCTGTGTGGATCTTGCAGAGATCTGTGTGGATCTTGTGAAGATCTGTGAGGATCTTGCAAAGATCTGTGAGGATCTTGCAAAGATCTGTGAGGATCTTACAAAGATCTGTGAGGATCTGGCAAAGATCTGTGAGGATCTTGCAAAGATCTGTGTGGA
>CAOKRL010000135.1:0-5000 GCA_948470475.1 Galaxea fascicularis | reverse complement strand
CCAGAGGTATGCATCTGGGAAATATCGAGTTTTCTACTGGCTGTTGCATTAGTCATACTGGCCTGCTCACACAAGTCAATACACAGAATTATTGAATAAACAGTACATACAGTAAATGATTGAGGTTCGTTCGCCATATTGGCCTAGACAAGGAGAAAAATTTGTTTAGCTGATAACAAACATACTACGCAATACAGTTCGTGGGCAATCTGTGAAACAAAAACTGGCTCATGACAAGCGCACGTGAAACGTAGAGAGCGATTCTCATGACAACATTAGAATGACTTGATATCCAACAGATGGCGATATAAACTTTTCAGCTGGGTAGAGGTCCACTTGTAGCGCTCGTTTTGGATGTTCTTTCTAAAACCAAGCGTAAACCAAATTAATGGCGCAAGAACATTTTCCACCTTAATTCACGCTGATTATCAAAGGGATCTAGCCAACGGCTTCCTTGCGGTATGAACTTTTCACTGAAGTTCGATGTGGAGTTACGCCGACAATGGTCCCTTCGCAGTTAAATAAGGTTAACCAGGTAAACTAAAGCAATCATTGCAAATCCAAACTTCCGATCGCAACAAATAGCCTGCTTGCTGCTCAATCATTGTTTAAATATTTAAAAACTAGAGGAAACCATCGCGTAACATTAAAATTAAATTCGCACATACTTCGGTACACTAACTCAACTCTCGTATCTCTCCATCGACAAATTTTTACTTACCAACACACCGCAACCCACAGCTAGATAACAAAGCCACGAAACCTAAAAACACCAAGAGCATCTTCCTTGCTGTTGAAAAAGCTCGACATACAAAAAGGCTTCAAGAAATCGCTTCGGTAAAACTGTCCCGAATTATCAGCGCATACTGAAGACAGTGAATCACGAAGTTTGTAGGAAGGACGGAAAACAATGCTGATATCAACGGTGGCTGGTTAGAGTATAAACCAATGACAACACTGCATAGAGCCCACGTGACTATACTCAGAATGACCTCAACGCTGTCGGAAGAGTTATTGGTGAGCAAAAATAACAGTGATGGCGGAACAAGAAATTTGAATAGAATGTTAGGAATTTTGACAGTTCAATTGCTTTGAGATTGTTTATTGCTACATTCACGTCACTTGAGTTATATTGCGGTCTCAGAGTGCTGTGGCCCTGAGTACGACTTTTTGGAAATAAACATTTTCTGGAAATTATATTGCAAAAATGAAAATAACAATAAATAAATTAAATTTATTGAATAATATTCGGTCAACTTATTTATTTATTTTCAAGTCTGTTCTGCGATACTTATTTTATAGTAACAGTTGTAGCTGATTCTTAATATTTTTTCCTATTTCTAATACCTGATAGATTTCATCGTCAGGATAAAAAAGTTGATTGAGGCCCCGTCGACCCGTATCCGGGTACTTTTTAAGGAGGCTCGCAGCAGTTTTTTTTTTCTTGGAGGTGTACTTTTGAAATCAAAATTTCTTATAGAAGACAAGCTTCGATTTCTCTTTTCCGTTTTCAAATAAATTGCAAATAAATTTTTAAAAGCTCGTTTTGTCAGAGTTTGTTAATTTCGCACTTTTCTTCAAGCTTTTTGAAGAAATATAAAACTTTTACACCACTTCCTCTATTCAATGCTGGAATAATCATCACAGAAAAGCATGTTCAATTCACATTGAGCGTCCAAGGTGTCTATGGTTGCAGGTTACAAGTTTGAATTTATGCAAATTACGAGCTTTGTGACTTAAATATCGTACAATCGCAGTCACCTAAAACGCTCAATGTGAATTGAAAATGTTTTTCTATAATGATAATTCTGAGTCAAGTCCCGTTTTCTTTCCCAAATAAAGACCTCGTAATGACCAATTAACTTCGACAAGTCAGGCACGGATCCAGGATTTTTTTAATGGAAGGTGGCTGATACAGTCGGCCACCAAACTGTACTATATTTTTCGGGACCCATGCATGTATTTCCTTTTTTTTTTTTTTTTTCAGGTATTAGATTTTTATGGTGGACTTCTCCGAAGAGGGGTGGCTAACCACCCAATCCACCCCCCCCCCCTGGATCCGCCCCTGCAAGTGAATCAATCAGTGACTCAGCAACAGCATGTTTAGAGTTGACGAAGACCAGCTTTGCTCCTACTTTCGAAAAAGCTTTGTATGCAATCGGCAAGGACATCTTTTCAACATTTGCAGAACAAGAAACGATGTTATACGAGACACAAACATTTTTGTATGTTATCTGGATATTGTACATGTTCAATACTTCAACAATAACCAACTAGGTTACTGTCTCCAGTGACATCCAAGGACCGGGTGTTTGGTCCAATCCTCTTTCAGCCAAATATGTCACACATTTTGTGCGTTTGTAGGGGTCTGGGTTAGGTCAGATGACTTTCGATTCGCGTTTTTGTTTCCACAATTAAGGCATTTGCAAAATCATGATTTCGAGCAATGCACGCCTTGACAAGTCTTTACATGCAACGAAATGGGAATCTTGATTTTTTGTTAGGCCACATGAGCATCTCCTCGCCAAAGCATCAAATGCTCGCATCTCTACCAGTGGAGAATTGTGACAGTTGATGCACCGACATTCTCTTGAGCATTTGTTACCTGCGTTGGTACAGGAGCACCTTAAACTTTCACAGGATCTACCATGTCTAAAAAGCGTTTTCACGGTCACGCAATAAAAAATCAAATCAAGAACCATTCATTGAGTGAAGTCAAGAAAGTAGGATGAAATAGGAAATGAATAAAGAAGTCACCTCTCCGAGATTGAGCTCTGTACGTTATCCCAAACTTCAGATATTCGTTGAAATGTTCCGCACAAATGTAAAGAGCCCTGTATGGATCCGCCATATTGGGGTACCACTGTGGGACACCAATATGGCGGCTGGAAAGGTTGTAAACACCTGGAACTTACTTTGGTTATCTAGGCGACTCGTTATCTGTAATGAACAAACAATCATTCACATAAACACTTTTCCTAATACATTAAGTTCTCAAATGGCTTAAAATCATGATATAAGTATGTATTTTTTGACATAACTGTGAAATTCAAAGCACGGTAGTTTTTAAACGAAGGACGCTATTGATCTGGAAGGTTGTGAAAAGATATAAAATTAACAATTTTTATGCCTGATGTGTATAAAAACTTTGGTGGCTCTTTAGTTTTCGATTTTAGAATTTGATGACGTCACGTGAAAACGCTCTATTGGAACAGTGAAAAGAAGAACAAGAGAACTTCTTCTCCGTTCTGTTTCAGAACAAGCCACAATTGCATGCCCTCTTCGTTTGACTTGGGGCTTGTTTTTTCCCCAATATTAAAATCGTCAATAGCTGGAGGTGAAAAATGGGTATAGTTCGAGCAAAAACACGCACAGATGGGTTTACAAGGGTATACAGAGGGGTATGCAGGGGTATACATGGGTATACATTAAGAGCCATAATGGGACAGCTGTCCCATTATGGCTCTTGGTATACATGGTAAAGAGCGTTTTCACACGACGTCACGGCGGCCATGTTGGTGTTCCAAAACAAAGGAACGGCGGCCATATTGGTGTACCAAGCTAACCCTCTGGGAATTGAACTCTATTTGTATGCAAATACTTTCTTTTGTTTCATTAAACCAATATGGCCGCTGGTCACGTGAGTGAAAACGCTCTATACACCTATTTGAATTAAGTTTGGTCCTGTGATCCATGATGCATGACACACGATCTGTGTTTGACAGCTCGCGGTGCTGGAGACTCGAAAGGGTTTTTCGTTGATGTAGTGTTTGCGAAACGATGAAAGATTACAAAGAAGGATATTTAATGGTGTAGGCAAACTATATGTCTCCTTGGAACTCTATTGTTGAGCTATATTTTAAGGGTGCTTGTGACGCCATGGCAACGTCCCAGGTCCGCAAAGAGGTCCAAGAGGTCAAAGTGTCAGTTTTGTAAATGATCTTATTCGGTGACCTACCGCTTTTATTTCTTTGTTGGAAAGCTCCCTAAGAATCAATTGTGAAGAGTTGTAAGACGAGACCTCCGGTTTATCGCCCTTATCCGAGAAGACTAGAAAGTCTAACCATTTGCAGATGTCCTTGTATAGAAAGCACTTTCTCCTGAGTTATTAAAAGACCCCGAGTGTTGGTCCGGCCAGGGCTTGAACCCACGACTCCCTGCAGGGTAGTCCGGCACTCTATCAACCGGTATTTTGATACGAAATAACTTCACACGTAGGGAGCTCGAGCAACGACGACGACGGCGGCAACGAGAATGCCACAAAACAATGGGATTAATGAGCCAAAACAATACTCTCCACGTGCGTTTTACATTATGGTACATTTCTTTATTGTCCTCTGCAAAACAACAACATGAAATGACCAACTTTTAGGTTTTGTCGAGAACGTGAGCGCATTACGACTAGTTTTTCTTTCATTTTCTTTGCTTTAACACCGTTCACAGTAATTTAGGCCCTCGACAGCTCGCTAGCATTTTTCGAATTCAAACAAATTGCTTAAAAGTTGCCACTGAAGCACATTTCCTAATCTCTAGGGGTAAATCATTCCACAATTTAGGTCCTGCAATAGAGAAAGCTCTGTCTCCATATGTTTTCAATCTGCTTCTTGGAACCGCTAAATATTCTTTACATGAAGAACGCAATGACCTAGAGTATGTTTTAAAATTCAAAAGGTCAGAAATATAAGAAGGTGCAAGGCCACGAAGGGCCTTGTATACCATTAAAAGTGTTATATCGTGGCTTTTGTTTGGTTTTGTTGCGTCATGTGTTGAGTTGCGTGTGTGCGCTTGCGCACTAGAAGAGATTAAAGGAGTACAGTTGTGTGTCTCATAAGTTTTGTTGCTTAAGGCTACCGCACACTAGCCGATTTTTTGTCGGCCGACAAAAAACCTTCACTTGTCGGCTGGTGTGCGGTGAATTCAGACAAGTCTGCGACAAGATCGGGGCTTGTCGGGCGATATCTGCCAGTGCTAGATCTCAAAACGTCTTGTCGGGCCTTGTC
>CAOKRL010000134.1:0-17000 GCA_948470475.1 Galaxea fascicularis | reverse complement strand
GAATAGGCTAGCGTGATTAAATAAAGTTGATCTTATCTTATATTATCTTATAGAGGGGTATACAAGGGTATACAGGGGTATACAAGGGTAAACAGTGGTAAACTGGGGTATACAATGGTATACAAGGATATACAGGGGTATACATGGGTAGACAGGGGCATACAAGAATATACAGGGTGTATAAGGGTAACCAAAGATATACAGGGGTAATACAGAGTATATCTAAATACAATATAATAGGGGATACATGAGGTACATAAGAGTACCCGTTTCCGACCGCTGAACAAGCAGAACGAATGCTCAGCTGAATAACGTCTGCACATGTGCAAGGTTTGGTGGGTTAACGAGGGTTTTGAATCGTGCGCGAAGGCCTCGAGAAGCTGACACTCAATAACCTGCGAATACAAGACCGCTTGTCTGAAAGAAAACAAGTCTTATACAATTTCTACACCACCTAAATCCCTTCAAAAATTTATTTCTTTCTTGGAAACGCTCAAAATGGGAATGTTTCTCAAATAAGAAAAATATACGTTTTGGTTTTAAAGACAATTCCATGTTTCTCATAGCATTTTGGGGTCTCGCGAGCTCAAACCTAGCCCCTAGCCTCCTGCGCAGACCTTCTTTTGGCTCGATTGCGTGACTAGCGAGTGACCAGCCAATCTCGTTCCCAGAGGTCGCGTTCCCCTAGTCCCTTGCGGGCGTGAAACGAGAACCTCTGGGATAATCCATTTCAGGGCAACTTTTGATTGGTCGAAAACTGAGCATGAGCAGTAGTTTCAATAGCTCAAAATGGCGGACAAGACGCCGGTAAAGGCAGCGTCAAGTCATTATCATCTTTGTAGATGCTGCAATTTAGAGGTTAAGAACAATCCAATTGACTTGTTTGGAGAAAAGGCACAAAATGAAAGGTTTCTAAACCATTTGGAAGAAATCACGGGGCTAAATTCCTTTGACGGCGATGGATTTCCCAGGAAAATTTGCAGAAATTGTTATGGCCGGGTGAACCAATTTTCGGAATTTAGGAGTCTGTGTCTGAAGTCGCGGGAAAAGCAAGAGGCCTCTTTGAGATTTAAGCGGGGTAAAAAAACAACTGAAAGTCCATCGGTATTGGAGTCACGTGTGGCCAAACGCGGTAAACAGAGTGATGTGAACCAAGGTGGATCATCTGCTCCTGCTGTCCGGAGGAACTTGCAGATGTTTACTCCTATTTACCCCAAAGAAAAGGCTTGTGAAACTCTTCAGGAACAGCGACCAAGAACTCTACCGAATTGGCTGCAGAATTCTCCTATTGTTCAACAGAGTCAGAGCGTAGTAATTCTAGCAAAGGCTGGTCTTCGTAATAGTGAGGTTAGGTCTTAGAACTGATGCATCTAATTTGTGTAATCTGCCAGTCATTGTACAATCTGGTCGTTTTTTTTATTGAAGTAATATTATAGTATTTATGGGAAAAATTAATAAAGGTCATGCAATGCCTCATTCTTGCTTGTTGTGTTTATTTTGTTAAAATGCTAATTAATTAAATCTTAATAATTACACTTTATGTTGTGTTTGCCAAATACCCATTTGTTAAAGGGTATAAAATGCAGTGGTACAAATGGCGGTGAAATGACTGAAGGTCAAGAACATATGGCTTGTGAGTATGTTGAGTTTGTTGTTTACTCCGTAAAAAATATATTTAAACTTTTTTGGAAACAATAGTGAGACAGGTAAGAGTTTGAGCTCATTGTTTGCTTCTTTTAACTAATTCTTCAGATGCCCGGTGCTAATAAAAGAATGATGATTTCTAACACTAACAAAAATTTGTTTTGATATCAACTGTTGGACATAATGACATCCACAACTAATTTGTTTTTACAATATCTGAAAAATTATACAACTCTTCTATTGGCGGTCTCTCCTTAAAGCCTAGGTACAGGTGTACTTTGGCAATCTGAATTAAAAATTATTTTGATACATTTAGTTGATTTTAAAATGTATATCCTCTTTATAGTTTCTTAAAACCACTGATAAAGAATCTTTATCATTAGCTGTCATCTAGGAGAGGGGTGTTGACTCCTGAAGAGAGTAAGAAAATTTTAGGTGCCATTGAGTTTGCCAATCCATCTGTACTGGCTGAAGCTGTTATGAAAATATCATCCCTAAGAAATGCTATAAAAGGTTTGTACCTCAAGGAAGTAGATGACCAATGTACCAAACTTTGTGCAAGATCACATGCAGAACCATCGGTACTCCGTGTTCCAACTTCACAACATAAGTTTCTTGTGGATTTTTCTTGGGATAATATCATGGCAGAGATGAAGGAACGAGCTCCAGATGTGTTAGACTTCCTGGTTGCCATGGCTGTTCCAAAGCTGAAGGGCAGTGATGGTCGGCAAGTAATGCCTTTGTGTACTGCCTATGGCATTCTCATGAATGTAAGGTGTAGAGAACTCTCTTTGGTCCAGAAAGTAAATGCTGTTTTACTGGGAATTGGAAATGCCACAAAAAGGGTAAATTTAGTCTTGCCTGAACTCGTTAGTTCTTTTACGTGAAATATTTTAAGAATTCCTAATCCTAACAGCCCCATCACCATCTATTTGCCATCATACATGTATTTCACAAACCTAAAAAAAAAAAAAGTAAATTTTACAGTATTTTTGAGATCAGAAGAAATACCCAAAGGGAAAACAATGTATTGCATGCTCACCTATACAAACAAACAAGACATATGGGTTTGAAATGTAATGTCTAGTTCTTCTTCTCATAGACCTTCGAGAGATTGAACAAGTCTTGTATAACCCAGTCCAGAGAAAGTCTTCGAAATGTAATGGATAGCTTGGGCTCAAATCTGGCCTCAGTCATCAAGGAAAAGGTGGAATCTGGCCAAGAGATGAGGGTTATCTTCGATAACCTAGATTTTAGAATCCTTGCCAACATTGTACTCTCTAATCATGGGAACTCTGACATGCACTGGATAGCCCATTATGTCACATTTGATCGTGTTTCATCAAAAGATCTTGATTGTTCAAAGCCTCTTGTGGATAACATACAGGACTTTGACAACATTAATTACCTTTTGAGTAAACCTGACCTGAAACAGCAACACCATGATTACATCATCCTTGTTGCTAGAGCTCTGTTAGAGTTCTTTCCAGCACTGAAGCCTCTCATGGATGTTGTTCCTTCTCATATTTCACATAGGTAATTTTAAACGTGTTCAGTACAAAATTAAGTGAATAATTTATTTGCATCATGCATCCATGCATTATTATCCATGCAGGGTTATGCATTACCAGCAAGGTTTTAGGCAGAAGGGTGTCCAGGCGTCCTGTGGATGCCCACTTTTAGAAGAAATTCAAGGAAAATTGACTTAATCTCTCATAACTGTATGGGAAAACATGCCTCCTGGATGCCCAGTTTTAAATGTCTGGCTTAGAGCCTGATTTCCAATTTAAAAGTACAACTCACAATGTCAGCCACTTTGATAAATTATTTTACTGAATGGCCCCTGTATTGGAGAAAAACATTTCTTCTTTTTCAGTCCCTTCTTGATGAAATGAAAAGTACAGGTGTGAGTAAGAAATTTTAGGGTAGTGTTATGATCTCAGGGCTTAAAATCAACTCAATACTAGTTTCAGTTCTTTATCTATATAACATCTCCAAGTGTAATGATAAATACAAGTTCAGAAGATGCACAGTACATGCATGTAAGATTACACTGAAATTCTCATACATAATTTTGTTAAATTTGTTGTGACAGAATGATTTTTTTTTATAGGGAGAGATACATGTACCATAAATCTTCTTTTACGCCCCCTCAAATATGAAATAAGCTCCCCCCACCCTTTCTAATAAGCCCCCATTTTTTTAGAGGAAGAGAGTTATTAAGCCTCCCCTCCCCCTTAAGTTTATATTTCACAACCACATACATGCAACTGGAATAAATGATAGACTGGATTGGTAATTGCTCACAACTGTACGACTTCATGTGGACTGATCTGGTATAGTGTTTTTATTTAGCCTTACCATTTTGTTTTGGTTATCATTTTACCATTTACAATTTTTTGTACTTCATAAATTTCAAGGTTGCCACAAGTGAATAAAAGTTTTGAAAATAACATGATCATGTAAACTGTATCACTGAAATCTCCATAATTATTAGACAGTCATTGCCCTGGTCCAAAACAGGAAGTAGAGAAGTGTAACTCTGGTTTGTGTTTTTCCTCTCTCAAAGGTGCTTAAATTAAAGAAGTCCCACGGGGACTTAATATAGAGGGTTTACGTAACGTATAAAAACGAGCAGCAGTGTTTTATCAGGTTTAAAACACAAGGGAGTAAAATTTAGCTGTGTATATATCAGATATAAAGACAATCATTAAGTATTAATTTCTTTTGTATTTCCTTTTAATTGTGAATTATTAATGAGTTTTTGAAGGTACATGTATATTCTTACATCCTTGACATAAAGCATTCAAACTTTTGGTGACCATTTGGCAAAGTTGACAAGTTTAACCATAACAGTGTTGAAACTTCAAATTTAAAATGAAGTTGAAATAATTGTTTGTTTGTGTTTTTTGTTTCAGTCTAAATTGTATTTTCTTTACATACAGTATAATAATTAACAATATTTCTTAATTTACTCATTAATTTAGATATTCCAGTGAGATGGCTAAAAAGTCGTGTATTGTAGGGCTTCCAGTAGTTCCCTTCAATCAAAATAAAGTAGGAGATGTCTGTCAATACTTGCAGTGGCTGGAAGATTTTTTCTCTCAAGTTTTCCAACCGCAGGTAAAAATGTTGAGATATTGAACTGACACAGTAAAGCTCATACTGCCACGTATTAGCATTTGGATCAAATTATATTTATTCATCTAGAGAGTTATTGACTGTCTTTAAGGACCTAATTCTTTCAGACAAAACACAAATCTGTTTGTATGCTACATGTTTACATTTCATCCTCACTGCCCTGTTTTGACTATTAATTAAGTTTTAGTTATCCTTCTAATCTACTTCAATTCCTGTATCAGTCATCCTCACATTTTGAGAGGAACATTGTGTTTTGATTAAAGAACATCACCTCTACTGTTGCTATACTTCCTAATTTAATAAGTATGTTCATACTACAGTATGCCATGCCATACAGAGTTTGGTCATGGGGGATGTCTATATGAAGGCACTCTTTTTTAATATTGTCAGCCTTCGGAAGGGGATCTAATTTGGAGGGAAGACTTTTTCAGGTGGGGCTTCTTTTAGCACTTACACTGTATGGTGTGTTTACATGTATGATGCAAAGGATGAACCTCCTGTGGCTGATGATAATGCCAGGCAAAGTCAGCCTACTGCAAGACATCAGAGTGTCCTGGAGAAGATCAGAGTTCCATTAGCAGGTGATCTTCTAGGTAGGGAAAGGGTCACCAGTGCAAAGAAAACACGTTTGGGTTGTGACAGTGCTGTTGAACGATTTGACAACATAGTGGAATGCCCGGCTCTTTGGCATGCAAAGCAGTCTTTTCTTGCAGTAAGTGTGATTACAATCCATTTGTAATAATCTTAACATTATCATTCATTTTCAAGTACACTGTACACTGACATTTCCAGAAGTGGCTATTAGCCCATCAGATTTATTTAGTGTTCTTTGGTGACTGTTGTGCAGAGGATGCCATAAATATTAGTTTGTCTTCAAATGATTAAATTACGATTATTAATAATAATAAAATAACATTGTATGTATGAGCTGGTCATCAGAACAACATTATTTTGTGGCTGTTGTGCTAAAATAAGGAGGTTCACCATAAAAATTGTTGTTACAAGTTTCATGGTTTGGGTTGGCATGGCTCCCAGCTTTATGTGTGAGAAAGAAATTACCAGTACTTATAACTAAAAAAAAGTTACATGTAATCATGTTGAAACACATTACTTTTTAAAAACACCATAATAATATTATAAAGTACATTAAATCTGTTTTATCCTCTTGTTAAATGGTTGAAATATGTTTTTTAGTATGTGTGGGAGCAACTTTACAGCAGCACCTCTATTAGTGGCAGAGATGTTGGCACTTTATATCACCTGAGGCAACATTTCCGACTAGTTAATGTATCCAACAAAGTCCAAAAGAACTACAAAAGTGCTGAAAGCCTGATGTTGTCAGCAACAAAAGCTTATTTGTGTACTGCATTTATGACATGGGCTGGCCTTAAGGAGCTGGATGATACACCTGTTAATTTGCCAAAGTTTCCAACTGAGACTGACACCAAAGAAGTGAAGAGGGAATTCCTATTCAAGCACATAGGAAAATTTGTTGAAGAATTTGTGCTGGTAGAATTTGATGTTGAGAGAGCATGGATGGAGGCTATTAAAGAGCAGGAGCAACAGAGTAGGTTTTATTCAGCTAGCTACTTTTAACTAACTTCTTTCAGATCAGCAAGTTCTAATTAACAATAAATTATTAATTATCAGACTACGAGCAGATAGTCAGCAAGGTGCAGCTGAGTTGACTATTGTTTGTAGAAAATGAGGCAGAGTAGTCTATTGTTTTAGCATAAATTTACTGTGGTGTCATTGCTTTATAAACGTGCCAAGTAACTCGTAGAAAAAAAACTTTGTGTTTATGAATACATCAGGCAATTCTCACGCTATGTGCACTGATGTGTAACTGTTTTCTCAAATAGACCACAGTAAATTTATACTTAAAGTACTTAATAAATGGCTTGTACCCAGGCCCTTGTCTAGAGATGTTTGAAAGTTTCAGTGGTATCTTCCTTTCCATAATATGCAGACAAGATGTGTTGTTTCTAAATGTAGGATTGATCACTATGGTATTGTTTTTAAACAACAAAAGTGGGGTGGATTGTGGTAAGGAAGCCATGTGCGTGCTCAGCTGAGCATTCTGCTGTTTATGACCAGCAGAAAGAAGCCCTGCCATCTTGCATCCAGTACAACCCACTGCTGTAGAAGGTGGAAGTACTACAGTCCAGCATTCAGGAGGGCCTAGTGCTGCTGCAAATACATCTGTGCAAACTGGTAAGCCAAAAAAAAAAAAACTCATACTTAGCCACCTTAAAGAATATTCCATAAAAATTGCTTCTTTACTCTCAGGAACAAGTGCTGCAGTCTTGCACCCAGTACAGCCCAGTGCTGGTGTAAATACATGTACACCACTATCAGTTGGTAAGCTTACAGATCCTCAAATGTTAATTTCTAATATTATTTAAAATTTTAGCACTTTAACATATCTTTAAATTTATTTCCTAGCCCATGAAGTAAAAATCTCCTTCCATGTGACTAAAACTACTAACTTCTAAGTCATATGGAGAACAGAACTCAGACCCCCTTGAATATTCAGTGCTAACCAATTAATTTCATTAGTATCAATGTAGCTGTAGTTTATCAAATATTTTACTCCCCTAATTATTTTTTCAAGTTGTTTATGAAAAAGGAATTCAAGTTACTAATAACATTAGTGTATAATAAAGTAGCAACTAATTCATCCTAATACTCCTCAAGGGCAAATTGTTGTACTGGTGCAAACACTCCAAAGACAAAGTGGTTATGATGTCCTAGCTGTTGGGAAAGTGTCACAATTAATGCCCACAGCCTATCCAGATTTGGTTCCAGTTTTAGTTGCCTTTGTGGAACCAAAAGCAACTCACCTTATGTCAGTTGGGCAGGTGGTCTTGTGGCCAAAGACACTGGTAGCAGTGTATGGAGAAAGAGCTCAAGAAGAACCAATCCCAGTAGAGCCCCCGACCCCCATCTCTAGCATTCCTACTAGTTCAACTGAAGACCGACGGATGAACTATGCTCTGCAAGTCATGCAGCTAGGAGTATTTTTGATGCAACTCAATGATACTGAGAAAGAAGGAGATGGAGAGAGAAGTTTGAGGAATTGGAAAATGCTTATGCTTTATTTCAGGTCACGTGCCAGAGGCCTCAAGTATGCTTTTGAGGCCATGCGTTTTATAACATTTGCTAAAGCAATATACAGTGAGAGAATGGCTCACCGCATCCTCCATGGGCAATTTGTCAATTCAAAAGGCGGACAGGGGAACAACTATGCTAACGACTTGAAAATGGAGCACGAAGTGAACAACAGCAAGGGCATCCTTAAAGGAATGTGTGGCAACAAAACTCTTAAAGCTGTGCAACGATCATCCTCCTCAAGTTTCTTGTTAAATGAGGTAGCTAAGCAATATGACAAACAAAGTAACATTGCCCCTGAGTCAACTAGCCATACACATGCATGTACCTCTGATGACATCAGAGAGATGATAAAGGTGGTCAGAGGGCAAAAGCCATTTGAACATCAACCAGGAAGGACTCTTAATAGTTTCCCCTCTATCTCAAAGAGTCCATTAGATCAGCTTGATGCACTCGCTTTACACACATGGTTAACCCGACACAAGAAGCGACTGGCGACAAATCCATATAGCTGTGATGATTCTGGTTGTGATGATGCTGAGGATGGAAGTGATGATGTGGCAGAAGAGGACATTTTAGATGAGATGAATTAGTTTAGGCCAGGGATGTTCAGTGTATCCAGGACCAAGCTAATATTACTACACTCCTTAGCCTTAAGTAAAATATTTTAAGTGTTTTAACATTAAGGCCTGGTTCACACTAGCAACATAACGACGTAGTCATACATGTAATGACATGAGAAAAGATCGGTTTTATCCTTATGGCAATATGTTCATGTTATTATGTTCCTTATATGTCATTATGATGTGTTGTTCACACTAGAGACATAAAACAACAACACGAGGTACTTTTTTTGTTTGCATGACCTTCCTGTTATATCGTTATGTTGCGAGCGTGAACCAGGCTTAACATGAACGCGAATAGTTGGGGCTGTCAATGACAATATTTCATATAAATTTGTTTCCTTCTGTTGATAATTATCATTTTCACTACATTCAAGTTTTGGCTACATCATAAAACCTTTTACTCACAATCATAATATTGAGAAACTATAATTTTAACATTTTCATGCTATGCTATATGCTGCTGGATAATATCAAAAATCTTTCCAGCAATCTCACGACTATATACAGGAAGAATTTCTTCCACTTTTTCAACAGATGTTAATTCTGGTAAGTGTTTCAAGACTAAATCGATAAGAGAAATTGAAAAGCCACTTGTGAGGGCCACACTGCCAACTGTACTCCTACCTAGTTCCCCTTGCAATTTATGCCGGTAACAAATCAGGTCTCTTTTAATATCTGCCTGAACATCAACTTTGAAGGAGGCCTCGCCACCCAATGGATTGTTAGAAATATCACCAAGTTGATCACTGGAAATAGTCCCTGTAAAGTTCAGGTCATCTGCAGCTCTTACAAGCTGGCAATCATCACAAGTGCAGACAAGACTGTGACAATCACAGCAAATGTGTGCAGGCCCTTGGATAGCAGGAACTTTTTGGTCAAAGTAACTTAGTATTAATTTCCTTTTACATTCCCTTGATTGGACATAGTTTCTCATCACATCTGTCATGTTTTTTCTTGATTTTGATATGTCATATGAATTAAAATAAATATCAGCTCTGGCTGGAAGACCATCTCTGCCAGCTCTACCCACTTCTTGGCAGTACTCCTCCATTGTGTATGGAACTCCAATGTGGACAATTTGTCGAATGTTATTACAATCTATTCCCAGACCAAATGCAATTGTTACAAATAGAACACGGTGAGTTGAAGTACCCTTCACTAGTTCCTCAACAATTCTTGTACGTTCATGTTCTGGGTACTGTGCATGGTATTGTGTGAATAACCTGTTTTTTGCCAGGGGCTCAGCATTTGCTGGATAGTATTGGTCTTGGCCCATCTTCTCGCTGAAGTAAATGAAGCACTCAGAAATAACTTCAAGGCTCCCATAAATTAGGGTTATTGGCATCTGGAACTTAAGAGCTTTCAACTGAGTGACTATAGGGTCCAAAATGGAGTTCAGTTTCTCATCGCCCCTGTCTGGACGGGTGTGAGAAGCATAATAGATATTTGGTCTGTCTGGGTTACATTCAACAACCAATGGGTTAAACAATCCCAGTGATTCCATTATTCCATCTTTTGTAGTTTTGGTTGCAGTGCCTGTCAGAGCCACAACGGGTATTAATGGGAATAAATTACTCAGAAACCCAATTTTCCCATATGCTGGCCTGAATGTGGACCTTAAACAACAAAAAAAAAGTTTTAATTCTCCTCGCATTTATTTATTTGCCATACACAATGAACTTATAATGATTAATATACAGAATTAGTGATTAAACATAGCAAAAATAGAACAAAAATGGTGAAGGAACCTAATAAATACCATGGCACTTGCAAGACTTAGGTTTCCTCCCAAGAAATAAAAGATGACTAAACCTGGATAATATGGCAGTCTATTAACCAGGAAGAGAAGTCAGGTAAATATGAGCTTCTTACCCAGCATAAAAATATATGGCACAAGTCAAACAAGTCTGAAATAACTGAATCAAGTTTGAGGTTACTCTTTATTTTAAATTTCTATAAGCTTATTATTGCTTACAGGTATAAACATCGATTAGAAAAACAGCACGAGTAATATTTTTATACATACCATTGCAGAACTAAATGAGCCTCATCAATAACAACTGCTTGGACACTTTCTTGAAAATGCCTTTCCTTTAACATTTTAGCCACATTCGGCATTCCTGTTATCCACGAAGACCTCTGGGTGCCCGAACAACAAACTGCATTTTCGTGCATTTTCAGGCAAAGAAAGCTTATTTTCTCCATTATCTGTCGCGACGCTTTGAATCACACAAACATTAAGGAATCTTTCCAGCTTTTTAACTTGGTCCTTCATTAATGCGTTCAACGGGGAAACCACGACTACCACGGAGCCAGTTTTTTGCTTACTAGTATGAAGTCCTCCTTTACGATCGCGAAGGAAATCAAACACAGCTGGTAAAATTTGGTAAATCAAAGATTTACCAAAACCCGTAGGTAACACTGCTAAGACATCCTTTTTGTCCACACAGATTGCCTTTATGGCTTCAAGTTGCTCATGTTTTAATTCCAGCTCTGGCTGTCCGAGTTTTCCCAAAGAAAACCTAATAGCTTCGCGGAACATGGCCTCCGAGATCTGCGGTTTCTGAGCCATTTCGGCAGCCATTTTCCAAAATGAGTTCACACCTGCGCAGTTGAGCCGATAACAAGATTTCTGTTGCGCTGAAATGGATTATCCCAGAGGTTCTCGTTTCACGCCCGCAAGGGACTAGGGGAACGCGACCTCTGGGAACGAGATTGGTGACCAGCCGATGACCAGCCAAAAAGCTCAAGCCTCGAGCCCACATTTCCGACCGCATACCAGTGACAACATGTGTTTCGTCTGCTCCGACGCTCCTCCGACGGTTGCAGCCCGGTGGTGCGGCGGGGGGCATTGAGTTTGTCTATAAAACTGCCGTTTTTTCATCGCCTAGTTTCATAATGCAAAAGCAGAGTCGAAAGAGAAAGATCGCTTTTATAACTCCACCGGACACGAAAGGACTGAGGACCCCGAGACCGAAGAAGCAAAATGAAAATGGCCTTCACGAATGGAGAGAAGAGACGTCTTCAGACTTCGAGGGTGAGTCGAGTTCAGAGATCTGTAGAAACAGCTGTGAATGTGGTGCAGCTGAAATTTGGCGTGGTTTACCTTTTTGGCAGGGCATAAATCATTTCAGTTGTCAATGTTTCAGATATTTACTGAAATATTTCACGGAAACGACATTTTGGTGACCATTCAGTGCATGGATCGGCATGGGGACGCTTTCTTAATTCAAATGCGTTCATACTAATTTTCATGTTTGGCGGGAAATGGAGATCTATTGTTTGCCGCACAAATCGATGGAAAGCAAACGAGATTTTCGCGATTCTTTTTTCAAATCCTCATATTGATGATATTGTGCTTGGAAAGATTTCCGCACTGTGCAATGACCTCTTAAAAATCATCATTAACTCACTGACTTTGTAAATTATCATCAACACTGTAGATGCCAAGGTAAAATGCACGACAAAAAGCCTGACTTCCTCCTCCCTTGTCTCTTTTGTTGTTTTGCTCATCACTTCAGTCTTGTTACACTTTGACTGCTACCCAGCCTTGCAATTTAATTTGCAATATGTACAGCTGTGAACTACTGATAACAGTAACTGAGGTTTTCTATAAACAATATTTGTTTATTGAGAATAAAAATAAGCAACAGCTCTATTAAAGCAAGACCATTGACACTTGACAGTGTTTTTTTACAAGGCTAGCTATTTCAACAGTTAGGATCGCACTTAGGATCCCGCAGTTAGGATCCCTCCTTCGGATCCCTAAAGAAATTTAAAAAAAAATTGCTTGATGTTTCAAGGTGTAGACAGGCCAAACACGCCTCCTATTGGTCAGGATAGGAAATTCAAAGACCTCAGAGCTTTGCTCTGACGAGTACATCTTTCAAAGACCTCCCTTTTCTATATGAAATAAGGGGAGGGTTTTTGAATATTTTTCTTAATAAGGGCTGGTTTTGTATAAGATGCCATTTGTTCATAAGAATATATTTGAGATTAGGCATTGATGGGCGGTATTCTGTAACAAATGGCAAAATTCTTTTGCGCGTTTGTTGTTTATTTTGTAGAGCGGACATTCTTTGGCTGAAATTGACTTCAGATAGAGTCATGTTCAAAAGGTTATCTGGATAACCCCTGTGGTGTAATCTTTGTTTGAATAATGCAATGTGTTCGTCAAATTTCGCCTTTGAAGAGTTGGCTCTAAGAAGCCTTAGGGCTTCGCCTTTGATGAAGCCTTTCCTGACGCCTGGAGGGTGGCAGGAGTCAAAGTGTGTATATTGGAAAGTCTTTGTCGGTTTAAAGTGCGTGCGCACATCAAGAATAGAGTGCTTTTTGAATCGGTCGCCCTTGTATACACATGTATCCAAGAATGCTATTTCAGTATCTGAAATCTCAGCTGTGAATTTTATTGTAGGATGGAAGCTATTCGCTAGTTCTGTGAAGTTGTTTATTGCTTCTTTGTTTATATTCCATAGAGAAAATATGTCGTCAATGTATCTTTTCCAAATGAGTGGTTTGTAAGGGCTTTGGTTGATGTTATTAGTCTCAACTTCCGCCATAAAGATGTTTCAAGGTGTAGACAGGCCAAACACGACTCCTATTGGTCAGGATAGGAAATTCAAAGACCTCAGAACAAACCAATGCCTAATATTAATTTTTAGAAATACCTCGGGAATAAAAATGCATTATATCAGTATTAATTTCAGTTGCGATCTCAGAGAATTGTACAGTCTATTGACAGTTTTTTTTTAATTCTTGTATTGTGCGGGACTTGTGCCTAGGTTTAATTCGCGTTGTCCTCTACGGATCGTTTTCACTCGCATGGTCATATGACCGCCGTGACGTCATTTGAAAACCATCTTGGAAAATTGGAGGCAATGTTTAGGGATCCAAAGGGGGGATCCTAACTGCGGGATCCTAACTGCGATCCTAACTGTACCAATAGTTTATCCCGTTTTTTACTCTCCACATGCATGCCACATATGTAACTAAATTTCTGGACATATTTTACTGTATGACAAACCTGTATAATCAGTCCTACATGTATATAATTTGAAGGTGATAACATGGAGTCATTGAAATGTCATTCAACATTTTTGTTGCTGATTTTTATTCTATAGACAGTAGACAGTTTTCATATTTATTTATACATGCAAACACTAAGTAGCTGCTGGACATTGTTTTAAAGGTGAAGCAAGCTCGGGGGACGATTGCAGTTACAAGGTAAAGGAACACTATAAGTCATTTGCCTTTAAAGGAATAAAGGGGGTAGTTTCTAAAGAAACTGTGGTGCTGCGTCAGTGGGGAAGTAGTACACAAAAATTTGGTTTTATCAACAGAGTTGATAAATAAATGTAAATTGACCACCGTACAGGGATTCTAAAAGCTGACGTTTTGAGCATTAGCCCTTCGTCAGAGCGAATCCTGCCTTTAAAGGCTGGTTTTCACTAGCAATGGAGTCAGAGTTGTAAGGGCCGTTGTTACCCAGTGAAAATCAAAGATTGGAGTCATAAGCAGAGTCAAAATTGGAGTCATAATTGGTGCAGGAAGAATCAGAACTTTTCCATTTTCTTCCAACTCCGCTCATGACTCTGTCGCTTATGATCCAGTGAAAACTATGTATATTGTTGGAGTCAGAAGCAGCAGCAGGAGAACTGTCCAATCACAATGCTTGTTCTCATGCTCTCCAATTGCAGCTTGACACCAAAATACATGTTGTGCTTGCGACTCCAACAATCTAGTTTTCACTAGAGAATAAGCAAGAGGGTCATAAGCGAAATCTGTATTTTGTTCCCGACTCTGTCGGTTTGATTTTCACTAGAACACATCGCCCTACACTTCTGATTATGACTCCTACTCCTGTTGCTAGTGAAATCCAGCCCTTACAGTTTCAAAAGTAGCCATTACAATATACACTGTATAATTTTCCCAAGTTTTCATTTCTAATTAATTATCTTCATGTACACTGTATGTCACCCACATAACAGCACTTTCACGATATTTTATGGAGGTATGAAACAAACAAATAATACTATTCTTTACTGTTGATTGGTGAACCGGTACCATTCTACAGTTTGTTTTTTGAAAAATCAATTTTAACTTGTGTTTCCACAAAGAGATTACACAAGCATTGATAGTATTACTTAGGAAGTTTCAAATTACTGGTTAAAGTCATAGTCAAACGGATGTTTTCAATTTTCTTTCAGGTCTTTAATGACAGCATCCATGGGCATATTGAAGTTCATCCACTCTGTGTCAAGATCATTGATACTCCACAGTTTCAAAGACTTAGGAATATCAAGCAACTGGGTGAGTATTTGGTAACAAAACCTGCAATTCAACGGTTTGCTACACTGTATGAGAAGATGAAAAAGTCACAGTGCCGCATGCTCTGAATGTATTTTGTTATCGTTTTAAAAAGCTTTGGCTTAAGTGTAAGCAAACTTGTTTGTGAATCTCACTACACATGTACAGCTATACATGTACACTGTAGGTGCCAGCCAACTTCTTAGTTGATGCCCATGTTGCACAATGATAATACCACTGGCCATTCTCAATTCTCCTACCCTTTTCTCTTCAACTTACATATATACGGGGTGACCTCAGTCTGTAATTTTTGTATAGAAAACATTCCTTACAGCTGAACTACAACCTTTTCAAGTTCATAAATTTTTCTTGTTACTCTCTTGCAGGAGCGTGTTACTATGTATTTCCAGGGGCCTCTCACAACAGATTTGAGCACTGCATTGGGTAGGTTACCAGTACATATTGCTTGCTGTGCTTAACAGTTTCTCTTTTTATTAAATTCGTAGTGGTATCTTTCCTATAGAGTACTAAAGTGAAGACGTCATAAAAATGAAATTTCTGAAATTATGGGATTTGTCAGGATATTCTGAAAGAACAATATCCAAGAGGCCTGCTTGCCAAAAATGAGCATTTGGGGACAAATTGTCTCTGAGATCGTAGCCCAATTATACTTACAAAAGTCCATACAAAGCCTTCTAAATTTTTTTTGGGTCGACCCAACAAAAATTTAGAAGGGTTTTTATGGAATTTTGTAAGCATAACTGGGCTACGATCTCAGAGACAATTTACCCCCAAATGCTCATTTTTGGCAAGTAGGCCTCTTGGATATTGTTCTTTCAGAATATCCTGACAAATCCCATAATTTCAGAAATTTCATTTTTGTGACGTCACACTTTAGTACTCTATTAAAGTAAACATTTGCTTAATTGCTGCATTTCCTTAGGACATGCCACCTGGCTGGTAAACTTGTTAGGAGTTTACAAAAACGACAACCAGAATTAGGAATCACGAATGAGGATATACTCTGTGTTAAAATAGCTGGACTGTGCCATGATCTTGGTAGGTGTCATCTCTAAGTACTTACAGTGTTAAATATTATAGCTGGACTGTGCCATAATCTCAGTAGCCAAGAATATACCTCAAAATATATGAGGGGAAAATTGCCCTTAATGACAGCCCTGTAGGCACCATCTCCAAGTATTTACAGTTAATGCAGTGAAACATCTAAGTTCTCCATTCAGGGGTTTAATTAATTATTATCTACCCACTATGTATGTTCATTATTGTCTATGATTACACTTTAAATTGGATAACACTCGATCCAATGACATTCATGCATAGCATAGGAACTGTGATCAATTCTGTTTTTTCCTAGGTCATGGTCCTTTCTCGCACATGTTTGATGCACTGTTTAGACCAGCTGCCAGGCCGGATTGTAATTGGAAGGTATACACTTCCCAGTAAACACCACATCTACAGTCCAATTTTATAATTCTGTAACAGTTATTTACAATGAACTCATTCAAGTATCTCTTGTGGTTTAATTTTCAAAACAGTTGAATTATATTTATTATTGTTTTGTTTGTGATAGATTACCGGTAATAAGTGTGAATGATGTACAGCACTGCATATGAAATAAATCATACAGTCTGTCAACTGTGGAAATAAAACCAAATGAAGAATGATCCCCTTCAATTGCATAAAGATGCCTGAAAAAATTTAGGACTTCAACAGGGTTTGAACCTGGTGTGATGCCCTAACCAACTGAGCTACTTGTTCAAACTCCATTGAATTTTTTTTTGGTATAGTTCATAATCAGCCACTAGCATTTTATATTACAGGAGAATGATGCCATAGCACTAATTAGAGTGTGCATTATATCAGATAACAAGCACCAGCCCTATAATAATTAACTCTCTTTATTATATGGCTGGTTTGGTCTTTACGGGGAAGTCTTAAACCTCAGCCTTGATGTATTAACCTTGCAAGTACTCGGTCAATACAGCAATGCCTCAGTTTGAGCTTTTCCCGTAAAGACCTCACTCGCAGTTAATAAGTTCTCAATAAAGGGTGAGCAATGTACTTTCCATTTAATGTTCTACACTGTAATCAATCATTATCAGCAGTGAGTTTGAATAAGATCTTTGAGGATGGTAGTTGTCCTGACCAAGA
>CAOKRL010000133.1:0-17031 GCA_948470475.1 Galaxea fascicularis | reverse complement strand
TTCTGAGTCTGTTCGTTCGCCTGAAACTGGCCTATGGCGTCTTGTAACTGTCTTTTCTCTTGTTGCAGTTTGTTGATTTGAGCGCGCAGTGCGTTTTCTTCCTTGTTATGATTCTCTTGTAATTCCCTGAAGCTCTTTTCCAGCTGCGAAAAAAAATAAAGGTTACAACGAAACGTCACAGCACCATCTACTGCGGTGGACAACGGTGTAAAGTTACAGGGTAACCTGTGCCATGAAAATGCAAGATCAAGAACTACTGACGCGCTCATTTTGTTTTTGTTTACGGTTTTAATAGTTGTCATACTGAATTCCATCGTGCACAATTCAGTGGACACGATTTCTTTCGTACCGCAGTGGTGAAAAGGTACGAGATTTTATTAATAGTGTTGGACGCGGAGACTTTTCGGCAGCTTCACCTTTCTTAGGGTGTGTCCGAGCATTTTTTTTTCTGTCTTTTTTTAAAGTAACATTTTTTGCTTGGCGGCTCAAAACAAAGGTGTCTAAGTTTTGATTTTGAGTAATAAAACTGTTATCTACATGTGAGTGCGCAATATTTTACTAGCCATGCACTGAACCCCACATCAAACAATTCCAACATATTAACCCAAATCAAACGAATAAAAAGAGCCATATATATATATACTAAAAACAATGAAAAAAAAATATATATATATATAGAGACAAATACTTGAGGTAAGACAGTGGGGCCAACTTCTAACTGGTCCGACGCGATTTAATAACGTTTCGGCTGTTCAGCCTTCTTCAGATAAAATCTAAAAAATAGTTTTTAGTTTTTATATTTTATCTGAAGAAGGCTGAACAGCCGAAACGTTATTAAGTCGCGTCGGACCAGTTAGAAGTTGGCCCCACTGTCTTACCTCAAGTATTTGTCTTTAAATTTACGTGGTGGCATTGTATCCGTTGGATCCTTCTGCTGTGAGCACATTGTTTTGGTAAAACCCTTTTATTCTGCCATATATATATATATATGCCTGGATTTTTGAAAACAGGGTCACTCATTTCTAATGTTTGCTCTAGAATTCCAGATGGAATTGGCTGTTCCACCCTAGCCTGGCTCGCTATTTTTGAAGGGGGGTTCCGTCAAGGCAGGTATCGCCAATGCCTGCAGGGATAGGGCTAAGAGGCTGTGGGCATTTGGGGTCGCCTGCTCAAAAGGCAGGGGGGACGCAGTCGATCAAAAATGGGCTGTGTGAGTTGTTTGTTCTTGAATGCTAGTTAAATATGCAGTACTACAGTCACTTCTCAGCCATTTCTGGGCTTAGCTTGGGTTGATTTGCAGTCAGATAGACTGTGGACCCCTTGTGGGGCCCTGACCTCTAACCTCATGGTCCACCGCGACCCCTGGTGGCAAACCGGACCTCGGTTGGGGGGGGGGAGGCTGTGGGGCTGCTGACGCGGATGTTAATTACTTTCTTTGATTGAAAGCATGTGGCTGAGTATTGGGAATTTGGAGGAGATAGCTGACAGAGCCAAGGAGATTAGCCTGCTAGTTGGCTGGCAAATGCCAAGGAACAGGTGTGACCAGCAGGTAAGGATTGAACGTATCCCCTGGCAAAAGCCAGGCATCTTTGTGGCCATTTGAACAGGCTTGTTGGTGCAGAGATCAGCCCTGTTTTCAAAAGGTCGGGTATATATATACATATATAAACTGTATATAACTGTTTATAAATTTTGGAGAAGACACCGAATCCTTTGGATCCTCTTACTGGGAGTCTTTCGTTTGGTTTATATATATATACACAGGATTAAATAAAGTCTTACCTGAGACTTTTCAGAATAAACTTTACCCAATTCTTCCTTAGTCTGACATAATTCTTTCTCCACGCTCTCAAACTTCACTCTGGGGACTTGCTCTTCACTGGAGCAAATCACACTTCCATTCAGAACCGTTTTGTCACTGCTCCCATTATTTTGCATATTCTTTACTTGTTCTCGAGCACAAGATGGTTCATTGGCTCCACTGAAGCCATTCAACTCTTCAGATCCAACTTTGCATTCATTCACTCTGGTATCACCCATATCACCTGCACTGTCCCTCAATATCTTTCCTTCTCTCATAACATCTAGTTTACTAGCCAGCGAGGAGCAGTTTTAGTGCCCTCTTTAGTTTGTCTTGCAAATGTAGTGCACTGGCTGAAGCTCAGATAACGTGACCACTCTAAAAATCAAAAATTGCATGAATATTAAGCCCATTGCGGAGAGAGTCAGAGTCTCTACTTAGTAGTTTTTTTCCCTGAACTCTTTGTTCAGTGTGACAGTTACTTGATCTGGGGTCTGGTGTGGTGGCTGGGGCTCATGGCTGGGTTGCAGGTAGGGCGGGCTTATGGGGTGTTCCACCGACCTGGGTTTGGGTTGGTGATACCAGTCCCCAGATCCTTGAACACCCAAACTCCATTTGCGACACAGGCCTTAAAATGAACTTAACCAGCAGGTTTCTCTTAGTGCAATAATCCGTGAAAACGTTGAGAGTAGGAATATCATGATTAATATACCATTATCTTTGGCTGATTGTACAATTTGCACTCATTCGCTAACCTCACTTACTGACAATTCTTACATTGAGAAAGAGGTACATGTATATACAAACATTTAGGGCTTACTATCTAGATACATGTAATTAACACCTAGCTTGTTATGTATAATATGTTTTAATGTTCTTCTACTGGATGGGAGGGATCAGTTAAAACAGGCAATTCTTAGACAACAATTATTGTTTGGAAACTGAGTTCTCTCACTTCAGGAGTGGGTCAGAAGGCACAGGGGAGGGGTGGGGGGCAGGGGTAAAGGAGATGGATACACAGATATTTATTATTCACTGGACATATACAGTGCTGTATAGTTTGAGTTATTATTGCAGTGTCTTTACCTTAGCATGCATATGCTGGGAAGGGAGCTTCCTGAAATGCTATTATTATTATTATTATTATTATTATTATTATTATGGTTCATCTCTCTCTCTCTTATTATTGTTATTATTATTATTAGTGTTCTTGTTATTGTTATTGTTATTATTAAGCAAAATAACAAGAGAAAATGAGACAAAGTAGAAATTATATTTATCTTTATGAGGGCCATAATATTAATTATCACCATTCATGTCACCATATCATCACCATTCATAATCATAAAACGTTAGGCAGTCACAGAGGGTAAGATTTGTTTCATGTACAGACTGGAACATCACTCCCTCACAAGTACAGTACATGGCCATTAGCTCACCACAAGTCAACAATTGACTCAGATAGAGTCCTTGGGAGACTTGTGGTGAGTTTGGCAGATTAATCAGACTATGGGCCAAGGTTTAATTCTCAGGGACTCAGGTTAATCTGTCCTTCAGTATACAGACTCATGACGCCAGCCAAAACGCAACCTTATACCTGATTATTTGTATTAATGTTCCTTCCTGCAAAGGAATGGGGTGCTTGTGAGCATCAAAATGTTTTACTGAGGTTATATGAGGTTATAGTTGATTTCCCATCAATGAACTCCCTCCTTTTATTTCAGTCTAGTGACAAAACTGAGTATTAATTGCCTAGTTCTAAGCAGAGTATTAATTCCTGAAGTACAAGATTAATAATAGCAAATGTGCCATTACCTCTCACCCTGAAATTGTCTCAGTATATTGTATAGAGGCTGGATTATAAAAAAAGTAAACAAATAAATAAATGATCTTTTTCTTTCCAAAAATAATGTGTTATTTCCTAACGTTACTCACTTTTAAAGCAGTTATTTGGATCCGAGACACAAGTTACCTTTGTAAATAACTTAATTTGCCACTGAGGTTCTTGGTTATCTTGCCACAAATTTGTGATCAAACTTGGGTTCTATGGAAAAAAAGAAGAGAAACAAATGTTGAATGGACAAACATGTATAAAATAATAACATCCAAACAGATAGGAGGATGCCAGGCCCATTTGCTCTTTTCTGCAAAACACTTCACTTTTGCAGTTTTGCTCAATTTTTTATCTATTGTATCTATTATTATCTTTAGTTCAGCTAATTATGAAACAATAAGTTAATTAATGAACACTATTTAATATTCATTCATTGCTCTAACTTGTCACTCATACAATATCAAGGGAAACCTTAACAACTGGCCCTTAAACATCACAATAAAACAAGCTAAGCAAACACCCTGTTTTGTTAAGCGTCATCAACAAAATCTCTGACAAATGATTAGTTGAAGTATCAAAGGAAAGAAAGCGTTGATATCAAATTGCAAAGTAAGACCAAAACCATTTTAAAACAATAATAAATTGGAACACTGTCGACACCACCCATATTATAGCAAAACCCTGCACAAGATGATCAATTCTAAACTTCTCAATTCAGTATCTATGAAGTAGAAGTTGAAAGGTGTGAGAATATAAATATACCATAAGCAAAGCAGTTAATGATCGAGCTCCCACCAAAGTTAAAAAAGTCTAATGAAATTTTAAAAGGAAAGACTACAGTGTAGCATGTTACCCTTGATGACAAACGATGCTGCAAGTTTTGGTAGCTCAAATATCAGAAGAAGGCATCATCTAAAATGCCATGCATAAATCGTCTTTAAAAAACTGCCTGCAGAATAGCAGTTTGTCACTTCGGGCAAGAGATAATCTGTGACTTAGAGAGGAGGAAACTAACCAGACCTTTGTGGAAATGCAGAAACTAAACGACGGATCCGCGGGTTAACAAGCTGAAGCTTCTATAATTCGATCTACAAAACTCAGTTATCATCCCAATATCGCATGCAGTTGAAGACTGAAGAATAGAAATGTGTAATATATAACAGACACAAAGAGAACAATAGTTAACATTCCAAGACCCCAAAATGCCTCTTAACCAAAAACACGTTTATCTTCGGAAGCAAATATCCCGATCGAAATCTATTTTAGCGCGTTAAATGGCAAAGAATATAACATCAGAAAACACGGCATAAACATCACAAAACTTCCGCGAGACTGAGCACACTTGAGAAGTAATTAAACTTGATTGCGAAGGTGCTCACTGAATTTCGAAAATTCGAATATGTGAGCGAGCAGACATGCCTCCGCGAATTTGGCATCAAATTACTTTTCACTCACGTCATGCAAGCCAGAACAGAGCTGAATTCACGAAATAACATGCAAAAAATGACCGAAAATGCAAACCCTTCAGTAAGAAAACGTCTGGAATAGGACACAGAAATCGAAAATTGGTATCGTACCAAGATATTTACAACTTCGTGAAAACGACATCCCATGGTACGGTGTTACCCAAGTTGGCACGCGATCAGATTTATAACAACAAAACACGCTGATCATCACGAGGTTCAGCCGTACAAAATATGCCAAGAAATCAGCGGCAGAGCCTTTATTTGCGGCCAGAGGTTTAACAAAAGCTGCGGAAATGGATTTTATCAAAGCAACGATAAGTTACGCCTGGCTAGCGAACCATCCTCAAAATACTGCAAAAACCATGGGTCCATGGAGCATGTCGTAATTTGTACGCCTAATTTACTCTGACACACGCAAGTAAAGACAAGAGGTCGACACCGAAAATCGGAATCGAACCTGTTATTATGTACAAGAGAACTACTGGACTACAAGAGGACGAAAGACACTTCAATCAAGTGAATATTTAGCTGTAACTTTATAAGGCCATTGCATGAACTCGGTAAAACGCTTCACCTCGAATGTCAGACCAGAATCAACACACGGAAACGAACAAATGACTTACCCATCGCGAATGCCTTTTTTCCGCTCATAACCTGTTTCCCTGACCTCAAAATTAAAGAGATTTTCACCTCGTTTGTCAACGAGTGGGTGGTTTGTACAGGAAAGTAAGCGCGCCTTGGAAAACGACCGAGGCGATCGTCTGCAAGCACGCAGAACACCATGAAAGATCAACTCAAGGAGGCGGGGAAAAGTTTGAAACCAGCCAAGCAGAATTTGAATGTATAATTCGTAGAACAAAGAACAAACTTACGCGATTTATGACCCGGCAAAAGTAAACAGCACGTGGCAGTCGTTTCCGTGAATTTATGAGCCGTAGGAAGACTTCGAATCAGGCCGGCCAAACAAGGCGAACAAGAGAACTGCTTATTATTCGTGAGTCGCTCTCGAGGAGTATCAAATATTACCCGTTACGAGGACTTGCAAGTCACAATAACATAACATGCGTGCTTTTGTTTTTTATCAGGGGATAAGGTTACACTTGACAAGAGCCATGGAAACAACCCACCGTTATTCTTGAATAAACTTTGTGTTCACAGTAACCGTTCGCACAAAAGATATGCTTCGCCCGAGTTTCCAAGTTTCAGCAAGTTTACATCTCTGTGGCTTTGTCTTGATAGCGGCTTAGCACCAGCGCCCGCGCGATTTGGCAAATGTTCCGCAAGATTTGAGGAAGATTCGGTGAAATGTGCCGGATCCTGTTCCTTCTTAACTACAAGGTTTTGAAAAACTTGCGGAAACACTCAATCCCAGCATTTTAGCGAGCGTACTAAGATTTTCGTGTACCAGGCCTTAAGCTTATATTCATCGCAGTGCGCGGCATTGCGGTTTGTATCCCGCAGCTTTGAGCTCGAAGTACGCGCTCTTGCGTAAACCACATTATCTATCGATGAGTATGGCCATAAATAGATAAGCAAAGGCAATTTTAAATGCTGGTATGTATTTTTATAAGCGTAAAATCTGTCGCCTCCTTTGTGAAAACGTTTCCTTTGCTATACAATTCGTCACGGTTTTACACCAAACGAATTAAACCGGAAACGAGATGTCAACAAACAATGACAATGTGAACTCTCGGGGAGCACTGGATGTTGCTTACCGGAAGTAAACTTGTAATTTCACAATTGAGACGAATTTTTCAAGATCGGCTGCGGCTGGAGAAAGACAAATATACAAGGAAAAGGCAAATTGATATATCTGCATAAAACTCATTTTAGTGATAAACCAGTTACAAGAGCCGATATCATGAAAAGGATATTGAATTCACGATCAGCTGTTCAGTTCAGACAGATCGTGGTTTATATTTGCTCCAATGTCGATTCTGTTGCACAAGTTAAAATTCACGTACGGTGCTGTATGATTCACATTCTCTTAATTTAATCTATAAACTGAAGTTTTACTCTATCAAACCTCTGCTATATGGCTTGTTGTGCGCGGCTTAGTAGAAAAAAAAAACACCACATATCTGAACTGCTTAAAGCAAAATTTGGCCCTAAAAAAGGGCAGCAAAATGCCAGCTCAGTTTCAGTTGAGATTTTGGCTATTTCTCCGTTACCAACAATGGACTTTTACCTCAGCGTGAAATATACATATTAGAAAACTCTTGTTTCCTTAGAGACTGACACGTGAACAGTGCGTGTTCTTAACGAAAATCACATGTGAACCAGACATGCGTAGGGGCCACCAGAGGATCTTCGCAAGACATTCGTTTGGCTCGTCACGCAATCTTTTCCTCCCCAACGAACGGGAGAGGGAGGGGGAAGGAGGAAGGGGGAGGGAGGAGGGGGGGCTTAAAGAGTGAAATTGCCTGATGAGGCAAAAGCGGGTCTGCTTAGGAGGCTACGAGAGGAATGGCCGCATGGGAACTACTTAATTGCGAGATGAACCACTTGGTTACAAGATGAAGTCTGAGGTTTATTGTTTAATGTTATTATTCATTAAATAAGGGTGCTTGCTGTTTAATTCGTCAATAATATTTTGATTTTAACAGTTACTACCACATGTTTTACTGACACAGCTGACGCAGCCTTAAAAGTTAAAAAACTGTTTTATGTTGCAGAGACAAAACAACAACAACAACAACAACAACTTGAGTTTTATTGAGACCAGCTGCACCCGTTATAAGTTCAAGCATTTCGACCTACTTGTGCACAGGATTACAAACGTCCCCATTTTATTTTCTTATCATCAAGCTATATTGCTGTAGTCAATATATATCCCGCTCGGGGCAATTACAGTTTTTCAATTTCTCCAGAAGTTGTCCAGGCTAATTATATATATATAGTCAGTTAAGAAGGTCCCTTGAGCCAACAGCGTATCACCTCCAGGAAGATCGCAAATGGATTCACAGTCCAAGTTGAGGAGAAATTGTGAAAGAGAGTTAAGGGAAACCCAACACTGGACGACTTCACGAAAAATTAAAAAACCCACCGGCGTCCCCCTGATTAGTAGTCGAGTGTGATGACCACTACACTATTAGGACTACTACTGCTGACAACATGGCTGACAATTCACTTAATGTGTGGCATTTTTCTCCCTTATAGCCAGTTTTTCTTTGTGATAATGCTGGATCAATATGTGATTCACAGGCTGACAAGGGTAATCAATGTAAAGTGTCAGTTAGGTAGGTCCATTGAGAGTTGCGGGAAATCCAACACTGGACAACTTCTGGAGAAATTGAAAAACTGTACTGTGGTTCAGGATATGAAACTCAAACTTTTTAACGAATTAAGGTTAGCATGACCTATTCAGTCTTCACAAACCGGTAAACAGCCATACCACATTAAACAAAGAGGCCTGAATAAGCTCAGTAATATGTCTGATTTAACAGTCACATTTTTAAAACTAAAGGAAATTAAAAGCTTCATTGCTACCAATAATTTTCACACCTTCTGGACGAATGACAGAAGGTCAACGAGGTAACCGTTCTTCTCCTGTAGAGAGCTTTGTCTCGCTATTGACTTTCTTATCGACAACATCTACGTTCGTTTTGGAACTGATCGGTTTTCCGGCCGATCTCTTCCTTCATACCTTCGAATATAATACGATTTCATAGTCAAAACAATGAAACAGGACGTAACCGTCCAGTTCACTGCAACACCTTTCGATATATCGACGATTTATTCAGTATCAGAACAATGTGGACTTTGGAAATTACATCAGTGCAATTTACCCTTCGGAACTGGAACTCTAGGATTCTTCCACATCATCTGCTGAAGTGTGTTATCTCGACACGAATATGTACGAGGAGCAGGGTTGGCGCAGTGGTGAGAGCGCTCGCCCTCCACCAATGTGTCCCGGGTTCGATTCCCGGACTCGGCGTCATAAGTGGGCAAAGTTTGTTTGTTCTCTACTCTGCTCCGAGAGGTTTTTCCCCGGGTTCTCCGGTTTTCCCCTCTCCTCAAAAACCAACACTGATTTGATTTAATTTAAAGTTTGTTTTACAGTCTCCCCAATTAGTAGAGCATGCACTCGTGTTCAGCCAGAACGATTTGAGACTTAAATAAAGCTATTATTATTATTATTATTATGACTTTGCATTCCGGATTGCCAACTTTCCCCATATGGACAACAACAACAACAACAACAACAACTTTATTGACCCTTACACTTAAGAATATTGAAATTTACATGAAATAAAAACTAAAACTAAAAGGGTCTTGGCTTCCTAAAATAACTAGAAAGTTAACAAGGCTAGGAAGCCAAATTACATAGAATAAATTACAATATTAGGGTCGAAAGAACACAGACACACACACACACACAAAATTAAACTATAGATAACTATAAATAAACGAAATTTACAAGTCATGGGGAAAAAGACAAATATATTAGAAATGAAATCCTGAATATGATAAGTGAAGAATTAAATGTAGAGCAACAAATAAATCAGAAATAACTGGGGAGAAATTCGTTACTCAGGGAAAACAGAAACCAAAGTAACATTAATACTGGCACAGCAATTCATTTTTTAATTTTGTTTTAAATTTACTGAAAGGAGTTGACTTTATATCTTTCCCAAGAGAGTTCCATACCTTTGGTCCTTGAAAGCGAATATTAAATATTCCATAGTTTGTTCTAGCTCGAGGCAGGTAATAAGATTGATTTGCTGCACTACGTGTATTGTAGTTATGGATACTAAGTACTGAATTGAAGAAGCTATCAAAATTTGAAGGTAATAACTTGTTATGAAATTTATGCATAAAAAGTGCAATATGAAATATAACAAGATCAGAGAGCTTCATAATTGCTAATAATCTAAACAGTGGAGTTGAATGTTCATCAAATGAGGAAAAAGTCATGATTCGCACTGCTTTTTTCTGGACAATAACATTCCCGCCAATCCAGCTTACGGCGTTTACATATCTCAACTGGTGAGCGTGATATGCTAGAATTTGCACGTCTAAGATTGACTTCATAGATAGTGGCCCCCCACTAGATAGACTTCGCGCACTTTCATTATGTCTTAAACAACAAGGCTTTGAAGCCAATCTACTTCGGAAATCATATAATAAATTCTTCAATCGCCACAGTCTTATCGTCGCAAAGTATGGTGCAACCCTGCGTGAGATGAGATTAGCAATCCAGGCTTGAATTGCACCATTGTATCCTTTTATTACGTATTTGTTGCTTAACTTTGTGTTTCATTTGTATCTTGGCACCCGTGCATGCGTTTTATGTAGTGCGCGTGCATTATTTATTTATTCAATTGACGGGTGCATTTAATTCATTAAATAACGTCTTCATTTTACTTTGCGTTATTTTCCCCACTCACATGTGTTCTCCGTGACTGTGCTCACAGTGTGGGTGGCTCTAAAATGTTCTGCAATAATAATAATAATAATTTATCACTTATTAGGTGCACATTGGCATGTGAATATGATGAAATGTGCGTTACACTAAATACCTCTTACTAACCGAGTTTGAGGTCCGTACTGTAAGTTAGAGGGCCTCAATGGGGTTAATTAACCGATAGGCGCAAAACGGCCAAAAATTTAGTCGATAGCCGTAAAAATTGAAAAATTTTAACCGTTAGCCGTAAATGGGGTAAAAAGAATTAACCGTAAAAAAAAATTGTTCTCTAGATTTGTTAATTTTAAGGAAGGTGCTAAACTCACTTATGACCTGTTGCGTTTCTTATTTCGTTGCTACTTTGACTCCGTACATGTCGTAGATGTGGTTCATACGTTTTTATAGGCCAAGCTCGTTTTCAGGACCCCCTGTCACTTGACCTCACTTGGCCTGAGTTTTGTAGGACAAGTGGACAGCTTTTTGTTTTTAGATCTCCAATTTCTTCACCCAGTGTACATGTGAGTTGAACGATGTCGGTATTGAAAGCTATTGTTAGTTTTTACCGAACGGGTGAGGAAAGGCCAATCGAAAGGTACAAGGCAAGACTCAAAGTCCAAGAAGAGCATCGGACACTTTCAACGTTCAAGAAAAACGTTATTGAAAGGATAACCACTGTGTGCAATGCATACGAAACATTCTATAAAAACAGCCCTCCCATACCAACACAGTTCATTAGAGAAATGCTTCAACTGGTCTTAAAAGAAAACTCATTCCAGTTCAATGAGAAACACTACCTCCAGACACACGGTACCGCTATGGGCACAAAAATGGCAGTGGGTTTTGCCAATATCTTCATGAGCGCGGTAGAGACAGAAATCACCCAACTAAGCCCTAAAAACCACTGGTCTGGAAAAGATATATTGGTGACATATTTTCCCTATGGAATACAGACAAGGAAGACATAGACTTGTTCATAGAACTAGCTAACAATTACCATCCGACCATAAAATACACGGCTGAGATCTCAGGTACAGAAATAACTTTTCCGGATACACATGTTTATAAGGGCTACAGATTCAAGAGGGAATTAATCTATCCTTGACGTGCGAACATATTTCAAGCCGACAGAATCTTTCCAATACACAGAATTCAAACGAAAATTACGAGCGAGGGGTTATCCAGATAATTTCTCGGAGAAAATTCTTTCAGAAGTTAAATTTAGCGAAAGATCGTCGTCACTACAAAATAAACAAAAGACGCACAAAAGAATTTTACCGTTTGTAACAGAATATCGCCCTTCTGTGCCTAATCTTTAGAACATTCTAATGGCAAAGTGGCATCTTATAAAGAATCAGCCCGTGCTTAGAGAAATATTTAAAGACCCTCCCATCCTTTCGTACAGAAAAGGGAGGTCGTTAAAAGATATACTCGTAAGACGGACGTTTGGCCTGTCTATTTTATTCACCATCACTATTACTGCTACTACTCAGTGCCCCAAACGGGAATGTCATTCAAGGAAGTACAGTTTATGACCGACTCCACTTCCTTGTGAGGGGCTATCGAAAAAGGATGAAGAAATAATAAAGGAATGGTCGTTGGAGAATAACCGTCCGGTGAGGCAAAGATTCGTGAGGAGTGAAACGACGAAAGACAAGGCAGGAGCCTTGTCCCCGGCAGCGTACGCCAAGCGAAAGCCGGATGTTACTGCAAAGGTACGATTTCCAGATGACCAAGACGACAGAACCCTCCCTGCCTCCTCTGAGATCAACCCTTTAGTCTCCGATGAGTCATTAAGTTTCATACGCGATTCCAACATTCCACAAGTGAAGCTCGCGTCTGCTGCTGATTTCAACCAGGTGGAGGAGTACGAAAGCGATTCTGAAATCAGCGAGGTTGATACGGATAGTGACTCACAGGATCTTATCATTAGTAAGCCAGTAGTAACAAGGTCCGGAAGGCAAGTCAAGGTGTGGACACGGTTTGATGTCCAGGCAAAAAAGGTACCCGAGGCAAGCTAGACTGTACATTGAAGGATTTTGAGGCATCAAGCATGGCTATATTTTGAGACAACTTAACACGCATATAACACCATATGAGGACAAACAGAACACCACTCCTACAAGTAAATGTAAGAATGTATGACGTAAGTTAAGTTGTGTATGCCCTTGTATTGAATCCTTTTTCGTAGTTGACAATTCTATACGTAAAATAATATTAGAAGTGGTATGATCTATCAAATATTAAATGTTTCAAAAGAATAACTTATTTAAGCCGAGATGATCATAAAACTTTTTCTTTGCTTTAAAGATTAAAAAAAAAAAACACAGGTTTATTAATATTTAACCTTTTGCAACAAAAGAAATTAATTTTTATTTTTTTTGTTAACCGTAACTGAAAAAAATTAACCGATAGCCGTAAAAGAGCCAAAATTTTAGCCGATAACCGTAAAAGCCACCACCCCATTGAGACCCTCTAAGTTACGGACTGAGTTTTTTTCCCGTTCGCTTATGGCCCAAGCGCGAAGCGCGCAGGCCATAAATCAACGGGAAAAAACGAGGATCCGTAACTTACAGTACGGGCCGAGAAAACGAGGTTAGTAAGATATTTATTATATCTTTGAGGTTAGTCGGGCACGCGAGAAAGAAAACTTTCAAATTTAGCTGGCCGTACAGTAAAGTACGGCCCGCAAAATTGACCAATCACAGCACGCGTACTAATTGAGAGATATATAAGCTTTACAATTCTATAGTCTGTACAATTCTGAAATCAGACCAAATCAAATCTATTGTTGGTTTTTGGAGAGAGGGGAAAACCGGAGTACCCGGAGAAAAACCTTTCGGAGCAGAGTCGACAGATCCAACATACACATGTACTACTCTGCTCCGAGAGGTTTTAGTCTCCGAGTACTCCTTCCCAATCGGTATAGGATTCAACGGAGCCGAAATCAATTGTAGAATTGCACTCATTTTAGGCATCCTACTGATAAACAGTCACGGCACGTAGATCAGTATCTTTTACCAACTACTACAATTTGCAGTCTGTCCACTTTGAACTGGCAAAATGTTTAGTGCACGAGCCCACGGTTCGGTTACTTTGGGAAGTAAATCCCTTCGCCCAACGATTTTTCTTTTCCGGCCTACGATATAAATTTTGGACATTTTCTAATAATGAACATGATTAAGGATACCAATGATCGGTAAACTAATGACTAGCGATTGAAAAATTTATCTCAGTCTTGTCACTGCCAATTGGTCTGTCACTGTGTAATTGTCCCCGTAACTTTCCACAAACTTGTCATCCCATTACGACAAATGGTGGGCGTTTTATTTCAGAAATAAATAAACCCTTCTTTCCTTCTCGATGCAAAACAAATTGCGCTCAGTGGTTTTAAATATACACAACATCATGTTCATTCAACATTGCTCTTGACCACTATGATTTTATGCACTTAAAATCGCCTCCATCAATTAAGTGGGCCCTTTGAGGTACACCGGTTCGATGACGATAGTCGGATTTGTCTTTATGATCTCAATGTGCAAACGTGCTTTTTGCCATCTATAATGGAGCTTGCTCTGGGAGGCATTTTTCATCTTTTCAATTCAGATACTGGGTCATTTGCAACACAGTCAGATCGCGACTATACGGCAAATTTAATCCACCTGCCCTTAGCTTTAGAGTAGCCAGCTGAATACCAGGAAATCGTACAAAAGTTTTTTTAATTTTGTGACCTTGATTAATTCACGGAATTGAAACAAAATGACAGCTTCAAGATCATAGGTGAAATTACAGGCCACTATCAATCAAAGGGGTCCTCGCTCTATCTAAATAAAGTTACAAAGCAATTGCAAGTCTCAAGCGATTCGGTATCACAGACACGAACTAATATGTGTCTGTGTTACATGTTACAGTGCACTAGCCTAGAGATGTTTAGTTATCTATGTCTAAATCACTAAACACATAACTATTATCGTAATCTTAACCGAAACATATACCAGCAAGTCAAAAAACATTGAGTTCTCCGTACTTAAATAACGGTGAAAAGTTACTAGGGTGAACATACTAATTTCTGCAGCTCTATCTTGCGGGTAAATCTGTCTTTTAAAGCCACCTGCGTGACTTTGCAAGTAAATATTTGATCGTTTTGTACTCAAGCTGACGCTTATTACCCACAGTATCTGACGATCAGGTTTAATACGATGAGTTTTTTTCGCAAGCCCAGCAGGTGACGTTTTATTGGGTTGATTTTTGCAACCAATAAGGTGACGAGATAGCATATCAGAGGGTGAGCGTAGGCGCTTTTCATGAACTATATCAAAGCTTCATATGTTAATTAATCGCAATAGATCGATGTTTAATTATAGCAAAAGCGGCTCAAAATATATGCCGTGGTTTTTATCAGGGCAGAATATATCAAACACCGATGAAGGCAAGTTTAGCGTTGCCCCAGTTTCCGTCGGGATATGGACGAATATCAACTCCGTGTCCAAGCTTTGCATTACCTCAGGATGATGTGGAAAATCTTAGCACGAAACGACGCATTTCTATCAACGTGAGAGGTTTATTGTTTGAGACGTTTCAGACCACTCTGGAACAGTTCCCAGATACAATGCTCGGTTGCCCTACCAGACGGGTAGAATTTTATGATCCAGTTGCCAGGCAGTACTATTTGGATAGGGATCCAGCCATTTTTGACTCTATTTTGTTTTATTATCAATCAAACGGGATCATTTCTCGACCAGAGTGCATTTCCCAAAGTCTTTTCAACGAAGAGCTCGAGTTTTTCGGTATTAAGGAAATGAAGGATTCAAATGGAAAAGAAAAGCGAGGCAAATGTGAAACGACAAGTTCTGATGATAATGAGGTCCAAACTGGCAGTGTTTTGGAAATTACTGGTGGAAACAACTGCCAATATCGCGTGATAAAGCTCCGTAATTACTGTTGGTCAGTGATGGAGTATCCTAAACGCAGCTTAGCGGGTAAGATATGGGTAAAAATTTCCATTACAGTGATACTGTTGTCCGTTTTTGCATTTTGTCTGGAGACTATGCCAGAGCTCCGCTGCTCTCAAGGCTCAAAAGTGAAGAGTGGCACGCGAATTCACGAGTTCAACACAACAGGTGGATCAATCAATGAAAGCACAGAAGGCTCCCAGGGTAACTGCACTAACTGTGGTCTTAAGGCTCAAAGGTGTCACGCAGCTCAAATATGGCTTGTGATAGAAACATCTCTTGTCATGTTTTTTCTTCTAGAATACCTAATCAGGATTTTCGCGGCGCCTAATAGATGTAATTTCGTTCTCTCGTTGTTTGGATTAGTGGATGCAGCAGCCATTGCACCGTATTTCATAACAGTAGCAGTGTATGGTTGGAAGTCAGAAATGTACCATCAAGTCACATCATTCAGCGTTCTTAGAATTATTCGCCTTTTTCGAGTTATTCGAGTTTTTAAGCTCAGCCGTTACAGCGATGGACTAAAACTTGTTGGAAAAGCATTTAAGGGTACATGGAGAACATTTTTTTCCTTAATGTTGTGCGTTGTAATGATAGTTGTAGTGTTTTCCGGATTTTTGTTTTACACTGAAGGCACAGACACGGTCAGTAGCATTTTCGAAAGCTTTTATTGGGCTTTCGTCACCATGACAACCGTAGGATATGGTGATGTGGTTCCCAGGACTATTATAGGAAAACTCACGGCCAGCGCTTGTATGGTATTCGGGATTGTGTTGCTTTTGATTCTGCCTCTACCCGTGTTTGTTACACACTTTAACAGCCTTTATGAAGAACATGTTAGCGAGGGAAAAAGGAGACAAGGAAGACTTGGAGCTCCATCGATAGTCGAAAAGTTTATCAGAAAGCCTTAGCATTTCCGACACGTTATGTCACCATGGATATCTTAATTCCAGTTCGATCTTGAGAGCAGAAGACAGATACACTTAAGGAATATTTTTATTAACCTTTTTCATTAACAATTCTAATTAGTAATATTTAAACCACTGCTGTATATCATTCCAGATCTGACGATGGCTGCTGGACGCCGCCGAAACATGTCTTATTGTGTGTTTTCTAACAACAGCAATGGCAATTTACCACAAAGAATTCTACTATTAAAGTGATTTTTTGATTCACGAGATGCTACCTAGGAGAAGCTCAGTTTCATCATCAAGACCAACCCAAAATATTTCCAGTAAGGAACGTAACATTTGAAGTTTGACTGACCCGAAAAGAAAGTTGCCGTCGACCGAAGTTTGAATTAAACAAGACTGAGGCTTAATTTAGATTTACTCCACTCATAGTGAGCACATCTTTTGAGTGAGCAGAGGTTCAGCTGCAAAATTAAAGTTCACCCAATGTGTGTGGGAATGTCTGCTAATCAAACTGTGCGCAATTAGATTTCGTGTCGTGATTAGACTCACTGCAGGGGGGCTCCAGCCAAATGATGACATTTCAATACAATTCCGGTAACACCTCACTGTATTCGTCAAATTCGGAAAATGCTGTCACACGGCTGCAGAAGATGTTAGCTA
>CAOKRL010000132.1:0-17136 GCA_948470475.1 Galaxea fascicularis | reverse complement strand
ATTTCTTAACAGACTCTCTCTTTAATGCTTCCACTTCCCAACAGACTCCCTTTCTAATACGACACTCTTCAGACCCCTAAAATGTTACCTCGCCTAATAGTTACATGGTGCTGTGCCTTCCTCCCTCCTTCCCACCCGAACTCCTTTGGATTTTAGTTTCGCATTTATTGCTAATCCCAAACTGTGGATATAATATAACGCGCTAATGTTTTTGTTTTTCGTAAATATTTTGTATAAATAGTAAGACTGGTCTTCCTGTGAGCTACAACTTTGAGATTAATTTACATCGACTTTGATAATCCTCGATTATCGAAAGGCATTCGATTTAATAGATCACTCTATATTAGTCAACAAGTTACGTAATTTAGCCCTACCATGGAGTATAGTTGACTGGGTCATTGATTTTTTGTCTAATCGATCTCAAAGAATCGAATTAGCAAAAGATTGTTATTCCGAGTGGCCCAGTCCCCTCCGGTGTACCACAGGGTACCAAATTAGGTCCATGACTTTTTGTATTGATGATAAAGGATTTAGATGTAAACTGACACACCACATTTATAGAAATTTGTTGATGACACTATAGCATCCGAAGTCGTTCCGAAAGGGAATACCAGTAACGCGCAGAGTATAGGTTATCCAGTGGAGTACAGGTTATCGAGTGGTCTCGTGCAAATAGAATGTAACTCAACCCTGATAAATGCACGGAGCTCCGAATCTCGTTTTCCTAGAATCCAGTTGAACTGGATGCGGTTGTTATCGACGGAAACGAAGTAGAAGTTTTTGAGTATCGCCAAGTTACTGGGACTTACTATAAGTGCGAACCTAACTTGGAATGCGCACATTGAAGAAGCAGTTAAGAAAGCTAGTACGCAATTGAATTTCCCAACAGACCTAATTCTTTTCTACAATACTTGCGTAAGGTCCGTAATTGATTATGCTTTTTAGTAATTTTTTAAAGATTTGCGGCAGTATCTCAACGAGCTCGTTCGCATCGAGAAACTGAGCAATCTCAATTATCATTCGATGCCTTTTTTCCCCTTTTCATTGGCTGAGAACCCACCACGTGACCTGCAAATAACTGCCTACAAATAGAGTTCTAAAGTGATGACGTCACAAAAATAAAATTTTTGAAATTATGGGATATGATGCCATATTATTATAGAGCATGCTAAAAGACGTCCTCATCCCAAAAATTAGCTCCGAATTGCAATTCCCGGTAGAGATGTAAGGGATCAAAGTTTGATGACATTCCATACAAACCCTTCAAAATTTGTTTCTGTTCCTTCAGTTTAGAACAGACTCAAAATTAGAGAGATTTATATGGGGCAGTATCAAATTTCAATCCTTCATATTTCAGCTGGAAATTACCTCCATCCTTTTAAGGATACTCCATTCGAAAATGGCGCCCAATCCCATAATTTCACATATTTAATTTTTTGTGACGTCACACTTTAGTACTCTATAATGGTCTGCTCATGCGTAATATCGTCTAAATGCGTTTTTGCTACAAATAATATTCTGCTCTTACGCAATTGTAACCACGCTAGAGTAAATTATTTAATTGAGAAGGAAACCAATTGATTTCTACCAGCAGCGGGCGTTTACCGCTTCCCCCCAAAAAAATATTAAAACAAACTTGGTGATCGAATGATAAACCAATTATTGAACTCGGTTATCGCAAAATGTCGTGATTTGTCAGTGTCTCGCTCGCCACTGACAAATCACGATTCATATTTTGCTTAACCTCGTCCAATAATTGTTAATTATTATGCCCGGCACGAAGTACCACTATGCATGCGAATTTCTTGGCGAAACACCCACGGTGGATCATAGTTTTGCATCTGATAAATACCATAGGCTGAACAGCTTACTTCCACTATTATATAAGAATTCAAGATACAACCATCGCCTCTACGACATGCTACATGTCCGCACCAATAGGGCAAAGAACTCTTTTTATACTCATTGAATGACCTGCCAAGCAAATCAATTTAAATAGGAAAATATTTATAGTGATCACCACAGCAATTAGAAATGTAAATAAGGTTTTATTAGAACAGTATCTATATTACATTTTAATCATAGTTGTAAAATTTTTATGAACATTAGCATGGAAACAATTTCGTCATTTCAGCCTATGGGCTGCAATGTGAATTTAATAAATACCTACCTACCTACCTACCTACCTACCTACCTAATTCTCAGGTTTTTTTCTTGCTTAAATTCTTGTAACCTCAAAACGACTGATTACTAATAGAACCAGACAATTTTTTCCATACCTAAGTGTTTCTTTGAAAGCTTTTGCTTCCCTTCAGACTTCATGTTCTTGAATGATGTTCTCTACTCTCCGCTTGCCTTTTTCTGTTCTATCAGTTTAAGGGAACTTTTGATGGACGCTTAATTCTGTCCAACCTTTTTCTCTAAATACGGCGAGAAAGTGAAACTTTTCCGTCTCTTTTGGAACTCAGAGCTGTTATTCGTTCGACTCAGTGGCATTTTGGATTTTCGCTGTCTTGTAGGTAATAAGCGAATGTTGTTCGCATGTCCTGGAATCTCTCTGGTCGTAAACCGCGAAACCATCGCCATTTGACCGCCACTCAGTTTACTACTCGCAAAGCGACAACTTTGAGTAAAAAAATCTGTATAAAGGTGCTCTGTTTAGTTTGTTTTACCAATTTTGTTTTCTTTTTTTGTTTTTGAAACTTTTTCGTCAAAATTAACTTCGGAAAGTCAAATTTCTCTCACTCCGAAAATGGGAACTGACCTTAAAGGCCTCCGCGAACGAGGAAACATTGTTGTGTAAACATTGTTGCGGAGACATTGTTTCCCGAAATGTTTCCTCGTTTGTGCGCACACGCAACATTTGTTGCGGAAGCAAAAATGTTTCTGAATATTTTCAGAAACATTTTGCTTCGTCGGCAAATGTTTTCTTGTTTGCGCAGCAATTTTTGTGCTTTCTGCCCGTTTGCGCATCCAAGAAATATTTCGGGAAATAATGTTTAATTCCGCAACAATGTTTCCTTGTTTGCGGGGCCCTTAACTGACCGCACTGATAGCTGATTTCATTTGTTTGTTAAGTCATGGAAACCAAGCTTACGTAAGCTTCATCGACTTTCGTCAGAAACACTGCTCTCTGGAAGTTCCTTGCTCGAATACTCGCGCTGAATGCAGCGGGCAACTTTCCAGCAAGGAAATTTTTAATCCATATTTTGACCAAATATTAATTGTTGGTTCAATGAAGTTTTCTAGTATTTTGGAAGTTTAATACGGTCTTACTTATAAAACGTACCACCAAGATACGCACTTTTAAACGACTTTCTATTTTGGAAAAATCGTTTTCCTTGACTCCCAAATTATTTTTCAGGGTACTCCATTCTAGGTAATCCAAGGGTACTCCATAGGCCATTGTGCTCCGTGTTTTGTCCCCTCCCGTAAAAGAGTGTCAGAAAAGTGAACACCGCAGGTTGGTAAACCGCTGACCAGTATTGTTTTAATCGTGGGTTCTCGTGGGTTCAGCTATGCGTCTGGCTGACTTAGAGGCTACGTACACAAGGGAACAGAAGGAAACAGTTGCCAAAACATGCATTCGAATTTGTCGTAGGAGGCTTACAGGAGGAGCAAACGATGAGCCAATGTTGTATTCTACGGCCTTAAAGCCTTTCCCGCCAAGTAACTGTATCAATCCCAGCATGCAATAGCTAAGCAAGCGGTGATGCCTGGCAATATTTAACGATTACCCGTGAAATTTTTCTGATTCCTTCATTGATTTATCATTATGTGAAGCCAGGAAACTGGGGATTTCCAAGCCTCTGGCTCGATTTCTTCTTCTTTTCTACCTCTACATTTTAACGATTTCCGAGCTAGACTGCTATTTTAGCACACGCTTGCACCGGATCTCTGAACATGGGACCCAGTTTCGTTTCCAAGAGCAATGGTTATTCCAAGAAAGAATGTCTTCGCAGTTGTTTGCGGATGACGGCTGCAATAAGTCATTTATTCAAGGCACTTTGGCGTTGTAAAATGGATATTACGACCAGATTGGCTGCCATGTGCTCGAAAGTTGATGAGAAACGATCGAGTTGATTTTCTTAATATTGGCGGCAGACACTTTCCACCTGAACCCTAACAAACGTAATTTATTAAACGGCCGGAAAACCTCGAAGACAACATATATATATGAATACAACGCTGGTGAACCAGAAATTCGTCCACTTAGCCGCTCGATATCGTTTGAGAATCTGCGTTGACGTGTAAGTTTGTACAAGGTAAGTTGATGTAACTTCAAAACGAACTTTAAGACCAGACTTGCTGAGCTTAAAGGCAGTTTTCAAGCTTAATTTTATTACGAGTAATTATTTATAACTCAAGAGCTCGAAGATTATGAAGGGGCTTACAAGGAGATCTCTGAGGAAACCTCATTAACGTAACCAGACTTGTTATTTTGATTAACAACCTCGACTGTGAATAAAAGTTGACATGTATTAGTTATTTACAAAATGTTTTGAAAACAAATGCCGTCCAAGGAAAGCACTGACCTCGCATAGTAGCATTTCAGTGGTATTGTTTTTAGATTTATCCACAAATGCAAAAGCTAGAACGACCAACAGCATACACTGATAAACATTGCACAGGAAATTATGGACTTTTCAACAGCTGTCATGCATTTCAGTGGGAACTGATACGATAACTTTTTAGGATTTCACCTTTTAAAGCACATTTACATGTACCAGGACCACCATGTCTATTATTCTTAACAGATCACTAGAGAGAATGATCACACTACCAACCTTTTAAATCAGTGGTGCTAAAGAAGCCACATACTCTTTACAAAGAATACAGCTGTAGGTGCAATTACCAGCCCCTTGGGAACATTAATTTATTTTGCCGGCAATACTGTTGTCTGTCATATCACACACACCGTCTCATGGGTGGATGGAGATTGTGTGACAGGATGGCCACTTACATGTATCCCCAGTTGACATGGTGGGAAACAAGGGGGGAAATTAGTTTTCCATAGTTTTGAAGGTATTTCTCTGCACCGACATGGGAACGTTAACATGCAAATCATAATAAAGCTTTGGTCCCTGACATCAACATGAATATTCTCTTAACTGGTCCTCTTATTTTTCTTATACTACTTAGTAGTACAGAGCATTTGGGAAAATGATTACATTTCATGTTTGGTGATCATTTACTTTATTCTCATAACCTGTGTGTTAGCTGAAATCGTGAACAGTAAGGAGAAAGTAAGCTCTGATCACTGTTAGGGATTAAAGGGTTATTAAACTACCTAGCTGCACAGCAAAGGCAAGTTCTGAACGTTTCTTTTCTTCTTTTATTATTGATTTTTTGGCAACAAACCTGTCTGTTGTTCCTGTCATCAGTTTTCAGAATTGCAACTGAGTGGCAGATTTGTGGCAATTATATTTTTGTAAAATTGCAAAAGCAACAAGGAATGCACTTATTCCTCTTTTTCTGTTGTGTTGATGTAACTCTGCCTTCTAATTTGCACATGATAAACTTGTACACTGAAGCTGAAACGTATAGGATTGTGAGAAAAATAATTCACTGCATTTAATGTAATGAATGTACATAATTATATATGTATGCACGGTATTCAGTGCATGTTAAGTTTTGAGTCAAGGCCAAACTTCTGCTGTTCTATTCAATAAGTCCAGTTGAAAGAAGCGCAGTCAGCCCAAAATTTGTCCATCCTAAACTACATTCACACATTCTTTATCCCAGTATCAGGTTCAGTGCATGTGAAATTTGATATTTGAAATGGGCTTTATATAGCTAATCAATGAAAGAGCTTGAATGTTCTGTTTAATTTTTGTATGATCAAATTCAAGCAAAATGAAGTTCATACTAGGTTGGATTCATTGCAAATCTTTCATTTGCTGATTGTCAAGAATATTCTCTAACCCCCAAAATTACTAGAACTGCAGTAGGAAAATTACTCTGTTGACAGATGATGATGACAACATAACAATTTAGCAAGTGCAACCCTTATATTCACAGAAAAAATAATACATGTACCCGTACTTAGAATGTTGACAGTAGGGATGAGAGCTCACAATGACCACCGCAGTGCCACAGATTACTTGAAAGCTGAAACTTAAAACGGCACAGATCGAATTGTCTGACACATGTGGTGATCTTTGAGTTTGCCCTGCAGTTTTACATGAGTGAGGGTACATGTGTATATGTGCAGGGGTCATGTTTGTTGACATCTTATAAAACATTGTTTACGTTAATTAGTCGCAGCACATGCAGCTTTAAGTAAACTGATGCCACAAGATATTGGCAGTTCCAAGGTACTTAAATTTGGGTTGGCCTGCAAGCCTCCAAATAATTGTTACCCATAAGCAGTTCATTTGTCAGGCCAGGGTCAAGTTTTGGCTGGACAAGAGAACAGTGTCCGACCAGGCTAAGCTTTTGCCGGTCAAAACCCAAATTTACCGGACATTTGTCCGATGACCAACATTTAGTTGCAGGCCTGGGCCTGTGTCTGATTCACTGTACACAGAAATTATATTATTCTTCTTTATTTCTTCCTTTTCCTTACTTTTTAAGGTGACAACTGCACCTAAAACATTACAGAACTTCCAACTTTGCAACTGCCAGTCTTAAGTAATTTTTAAATCCAGCAATGATGGCTGTCGTTGACTTGGGACACAAAACCAGAAAGAAGTTGCCTGATATCCCACCTGAGGAGCTGGCACTGCACGGAAAAACAGGCTCAGAAGGTGTGAACAAGCATCGTGAGCTGCCCCCTGAAGTACAGGCTCAGTTTATCAGACATGTTCACAGAAGGTCGCTTTCACTGTCAGGTTTGGATACTGTTGAGTTTGAGAGGCTGCAGCAGGTGGACGCTGAGAAGGAAAATTTGGAACCAGTTGCGCATAGGCAAAACACTGCTGAAACATTAGTCAACAAGGAGTTGATCACAAACAAAGATGGAATTCCTACTTTTGCACGGTCTTTGCCAACTACTCCAGGTACTTCCATTACTAAACAAATATTATTTTCCCAGTGAATGGGTAATTGTCCTTCGCTGGTGACTTTTAAATTTGTACCTGTATCTTTGAAAACCTCTTCATAGCTTTGGCCCTTGCAAGACTTGAAGATTGAAACATCAAGCGTGGCATCCACTTTCATGTACACAACAAATAGGGAATCAAAACAATAAAAAAAATCCACTAGGTTGTCGCTAATTTTTGAAGCAGGCAGCAATGTGAATAAAGTAGCCGGGGAATCGAAGCATCGTCATATAGTCAAGTATCATTTTCTTTTTCTTGTTTCTCATTCCAAAAGACTCTGACTAATGAAACTATTATTTAGTGTGAATTTGTGACATAAACATAAGGCGTATTTACAGGGTTTGCACGTGCCTTGAAAGTCCTTGAAAGTCCTTGAATTTCAAAATAAAAATTCAAGGCTTTAAAAGTCCTCTAAAAAAATTGCAGTCAAGTGCTGGAAAGTTCTTGAAATTTTTTGCCAATTTTATCCAACAAAGCTTCTTAAGTGTCTGAGCAGAAAATCAGCAAACTTTCTACTTAGAGCATCTGATGCAGCATTATACATGTATTGGCTTGATTTTGCCCCTCTGGAGTCCTTGAAAAATGAAAAAATGTGTCCTTGAAAGGCCTTGAAAAGTCCTTGAATTTAAAGTGTGCGAATCCTGTTTTTAGTACACTGTACATGTACATGTAGCTAAAGTTTTAAAAATAAGATATCCTTCCGGATTCAGAGACATTAAGTTGTTTGTTTACAGCTCTACATGCATGGTCCTGTTTCATAAAAGACTGAAAACTTTACTTGTAATGCATTAAGCTAACTATTATCTTCAATTTTATTCCTAAACTTGCCACTGATATTTGTCATCATTAGTTTCAAGTCGTAAAGTAAGTTCAAGCTCAATAAAAACAACAGAAGAAAAAGAAGAACTAATGAAGGAGCTTCGCTGGCATTACAAACAGTTTGTGAGGACATCCAAAAGGAAAAAGGAAAAACAAGTTGATGTAAGAAGATCTGGATCAATGTCAGCAGCTGGGTAACTGTGCACCCACCCCTCCCCTAATCCAACAAGTTATAACACTTAAATAAGTTAGTGTCAATGTTGGGTTAGGGGAGGGGTGGGTGAGCAGTTGCTCAGATGCTGTGCTTGATCCAAAGATCAGCTCTATTACAAACCTAAAGAGTAACAGGTTTATGTCTAAACATCTGGTAACGTAAAATAACCAATTCAAATGATGATAGTCGCAATTCTCACAGATGAATAAATTGAATAAAATGACTTTAAGTGTACTAAATGAACTCAGATATATATGAATGATGCTGTGGAACCACATGTATAAATCCGTAGAGATGTAATAAATCCTGTTTATCATAAACTTGTTCCTCAACAAATTTAAACAAAGTAAAAACGTCAGTGTTAATCATTGTACAAGTAAATGGATATACCAGTGAGAACAGTAAAAGGTAATCAATTAAAAATAATTATTGTAAACACATTAGAAATCCAAAAGAATGTTGGAATTATTGCCATTTTATTGTTTTTTTCTCATTCATGTTTCGACTCGATTATTCGATTGTAGTCACCGATCGGATGTGAGTCTCAGTGTTATTGGAAAATGTAACGCCAATCACTTAGGGCAAACTGACAGGGATCGGAAATGGAAGATCACGTTCAACCAATGGGATTAGTTTTTTATTACAATGCGTGAATGATTTCTCTGTAATCTAAAAGAGATACGCGGGCTAGTGACTGCTTGTGAGTGTTGTGAAAACCTTGTGAAATCCAGTGAAGGGAATACAAGTTCTCAAACTATATCTTCAAGTGTGGTTTGTTGCGTTTAGCGAACGGGACTTTATCGTGATCTCGGGACTTCTCAATTGTGTTGGCAGCAGTCGGGAGATTCCCAACAAGAATGAAAATCTCTATTTCATTGCCAAGGACATTTTAAAAAAATGAAAAAGGCTGCATGCACAAGCCAATCATTGCAAACTTGTAGACATTCTAGAAGTAATTAATCTGAAGCACTGAAACAAAATTGATCACTACCCAGGTATAGTTAGCTACATACAAGACACAACCTGTAATTCCTCGATTTGCTTTGATGAAGGGCTAATGCTTGAAACGTCAGCTTTGAGAATCCCTGTACGGTGGTCAATTTACATTATCAACTCTGTTGATAAAAGCAAATTTTTGTGCACAGTTAGCTCAGTTGGTAAGAACTCCAGACAGGTGAAGACCAGGTTGTACATGTAGCTAGGTTTAACCCCAGGATCAGACAACAAATCAAGGTTTTAAAATATTTTTAACCTTGGGGGGCTAACAAGCTACTCTGGTTGTGTGCTCAACATCTGCCTTTATGTATAGTTTTCATCATTGTGCTGTGATGTTAACAACATGAAGTTTGCAAAGGTTAGGAAATGTAATCCCCCATTTCCTGGCCTAACATGCATACATGTACAATGTAGAACAGAATACCAAATATTACAATGCAATGCATATTGTTGATCATTTTTTCTTTCATAGACTGGTGTCTCTGCAGAAGATAAAAGTGAACTGAGTTTGAAAGACATCATCATTAATGTTGAGGTAAAATTGAATGAATTTAATCAGGCACCCAACCTTCACCAAGCGATGCAGTTGTTAATAGGCAGGTCTCTTTTACAGGTCACGTTCCACTGGTCACAGGTACTCATCACTGCTTTATCATCTGATAACGAAGGCAAACAGTTTCACCTTTATCTATAAAAGGGGTAGTGACTAAGGCTAAGATACTTTTTTGGGCTGGTTTACTTGTGTATACCGTAACATGGTGACCTGTACTTTGACCTGTGGAATGTGACCTGTAAAAGAGACATGCTGGAATTCAATGTACTACACTGCGCCTTCTGGAGTAATTCATAGGATTATTAGGCAGGGTTCTCCTTTCATGAAGGCAACAGGCTATTTTCACCACATGTAAACAACAAATTTGGCTTTTACTCTTGACAATTATATTTCAAGATGCGAGAGGGAACTTTTTGATAGTTCTCATCCTGTTCTCCACTGGTATTAATGCCAACTACAAAGCTGAAAATAATTGTCAGTTGTAGGACAGTGTCCAACTAAAAGTGGCCAATGTCTAACAAAACCTTAACTTTGGTTGGACATTATGTCCAAACAATTTTTTTTTTGCCAAATAATAAGAAATGATAAACATCCAACCACATTTCCATTTTGTTTAACCAAACTAGAGACTTGGTCAGGCATAATTTATGTCCTTTCAAGAGAGAAAAATTAGTAATGATAATGTAACCGGCCTGCAACTACATTTGAGAAGGAAAAGCCTTGAAATGAGGGAGTTTCCAGGTTACAATTTCTCAACAAGAACTTATTTTTATCATTAAAGGCCAGCCCTCCAAACAGTACCACTGTAATCCACACAAACCGTTGTGACCAGCCAAAATGCAGCAAACCTGTGGACATTTTGGAGCGTGTAGCTGTGGAAAACCATGTGTTTCACAAGAGCTGTTTTGTTTGTGCAATATGCAGTTCATGGTTGAACCATTTCAACTATTGCTTTGTTCCTGATCATGACAAGTTCTATTGCGTACAGCATTATCAAGATATTGAAAATGCCAGCTGTGGACTTGGAGAAGATATTCGTCATGCTATGGGGATAGGACCTGGTGTGCAACAGCAGTTCAAGTTTACACCAGGTGTGTTAAATCTCCACGCGGCCATGATGTTAAGGTTTATCATAAGGTACATCTTAAGGTACATGTATTATCAATAATTTATTGATTATACATGTCTCATGTACCTTTAATAAGATTGGCAATTTTCTTCAAATTTGGATTTTAGGGTTAAAGTAATGGTCAAAATGTGATCTCTTACATGTATGTAAAAAGAATATATTGAAAAAGACTAAATAGTCATTTGGTGGAGAGATTTTCGTCAGTCCTCGGCCCTTACATGTACCTTCTTCTTGAAGGCGCTTTTGAAGATCTTGGGAAAGGTTCTTATCATCATCTTTGCTTATTTCCAGCTAAGATCTGCAAGAATGTTCCATAGCACCAATGAGGAATTTTACTTGTAATTAAAAGTCCCTTGCTTATGATAAACTTGGGTTAAAGTATTTCATGAAAGAAACTTAACATTACACAGTCAACTCTCTCAAAGCAACCACCTCCCGTATGCGACCACTTTGTAAATGTCCATTATCTTCTCAGTCAAATACTGTTACAAAAACTTTCTCTTAAGCGATCACTACTCAGATTTCTTAAACAACTGCAACCACTTTTAGGCCAGAAATTTGACGCATTCTTTTGTTTTCTGTAACTTCCAGTAAGCGACCACCCAAGACGATCATGTATGATCCTTAGAAAATCATTACTCAAATGAAAGTATTGGAGCTTAATTGAATGTTAACAATTATGCAGATATCCTTGTTGAGTGTGCATTTCACGCAATTGAATGCCGTTTGGCACAAATTAACATATTTTTGCAATTATTGTCTGACTTTTAGTGCAAATGATTGCGTGTTTTCTCTAAATGAACAGCAAAAGGTGTATAGTTGGTTTTTTTTTAATAACTAACATTTGATTAATTTCCAATTTTATTCACATTGTTTTATTTCTAGATGCCACTGATGGTCCCAAAGAACCCAAAGGATTAAACAAAGTGCAGAACTCAATCAGAATTATGAAGGAAAAGATCTCACTACTCAGTAAGCGAGGAAAGAAGCTAACTAAAAAAGAGAAAAAACTCAAGTCTACCCTTGAAAAGTTTAAAGGTATGGAAGTCATTGGTCTCATGGTTATTACAGATGTCGTATTCTCCTCACAAACACAACAACATAAGGTGATGAGATATGGAGGGTGAAAATCTAGTAAATCACAAAGGTGTGACCATTGTGTTTGTAGTGGTGTCTGGAGGGGGAGAGAACCGTGAAACTAAGTATTAAAACTAAATGACTCACTCATTCCACAAGGCTCAAGATATATTGTGCCAACTCTTACAGTGATCCTGACATGGCAAATGCTCTACAAGGCTGCTAAATGTTGAGAACTTAGGAGCCCAACATATGGACTGAAAGGTGTTGCCTGGAGCTATTCTTCGGGTGCTGCAGGCTACCAGGCTTCTGTTAAGCAACAGCCATGCTCTAGTAGGTTCTGAATTAGACAGCAGTCATTGGGGGTTTCCCTGGTGTAAACCTTGATATTTTTAACTACCCATCAAATTTCTGTGAGCCTTGGGAAAATTTACATGTGTGCTATGTTATTGTGATGTAAATGCAGTTAAGGCAAAGACAATTAATCTAAAATATTTATGCTATGAACAGAAGCTAACTTAAAGTACTCAGGTGCCAATTTCCACTACTTTCCGGCTGGCATGAGCAGCAAGGAACAGCTTAATATGGTGTAGGAAGCTTAACTGACAGCAGAGATCACCAGGCTTCCATTCTGAAAAATACATACGCTTTAGTTTATACCTCAGGCTGTTTGCCTTGTAGACCATTTTCCTTAAATCTGGTGGAAGCCCCAGCTTGAAGATTGCAAATGTCTATGGCAATTATGAAGGAGCAAGTCAACCAAATACATGATGTGAATGTCATAAAGAGATCACCATGTTTCAACTCCTTATTTCTTCTAGTATTAATTTAAGTCTTCATCAGGCTATGAGGTCAAGTGCTAGCATTTGTTTCATAGTGATTGCATGCTGTTGGTTAATAACTTTGTTTAAGATCTCCATCACCATGGTATGTTTTGTTCTGGTACAAATTAGGTTCTGATGCAGAAAGACGGGCTTTGTGGACGGAGTGGTTTAGTGCTGCGCAGGAAAAATATGGTACAGTTAGGAGAGAAACAGAACTTTCTTTTAAGTAAGTTCAAGTGTGTATTGCACACTAAGTAATTAAAGGAAGCTCATTTGTAGTTTGCTCAGGACTCTGGATAATTAGTGATGATCGTTGCCCCCAGGCACTTGTACAATTATAGCAATGGCAAAAATTTGTTTTGTTTTGGGGGTGGGGGGACGGGGAGCAGTGTTGAGGGTGATGTAAATTACATACAATAATAGTAATACAAACCTGTTTAGAAAGTTAAGTTGATTGGAAGAATCCATATTTTGCACAAGGGTGAAATGTATTCATTTGGAACATTGCCATTATTTATTTTGGACAGAAGCATTGGTCCTTGAGGGTTCCTGATTTTATGTTGACCCCCAAAATGTAAAAATCCATGACTCAGCCCCATAAGCCTGCCAACTAAATAAAATGATCTGTTTTTCAAAATAACTGCAACCTGGGAAGTATCTTATGTTTATTTTTACTTGCTAGGGTCAGAGAGTTGGAACTTGCAGAAAAATACACTGAGTCGGAGAAAAAATTAAGAGAATTAACCGAAAAGGATGGTTAGTACTTATGAAGATGTTAAACAAATTTCTTTTTCTTACTAATAGCCCCACCAGTTCATCGCATCCCTGGGTAAATCCATTTTGAGGAAACTGTCTGGATGTATATGCCTAAAGTTCCTGCATATATTTTACAATAAATATTCTTTCCCACTTTACTAATACCGGTAATCTTTGCTAGGGCTCCAAGTGGCTTTTCAGGCCTAATTTACAAACATATAATCATATACAATAATAAGAGTTGAAAAAGAAGATCTCTTAATTCACTCCTAAACATTTGGAGGCAATAAGTGATGGAAAATGGCAGGGAGTTCCACAAATTTACAGATCAGTATTAATAGTAATTTGTATCCTGGAATAGATTGCGATCATGTCCCAAAGCTTTTGTAGCAAATCGAGAATGCACTAACTATAATTTAATAGCTGATTTGGTCTTGGAAATTATTGTGCAAGCCTGGCTTAGGTTTACCTGTACCAGCAAAAGGTGCAGGCTGAGGTGATTTAATTGAGCTAATGTATTCCCTCAGTCACCAGTAAGCACTAGGCTTAAACATTAAGTGTCTTAATGCCTTTGTTAGTTAACAAAAAAAAAATCAAGACATAAGAGTCACAACCTCGCTCTTTGATCTTTGTTGTATATTTTGGTTATGATAAGTAGTATAATTATTTTATTTTGTTTTGTAAAGAATTCACTGATAAAGTGTATTATAGCCTTTTTGCAACAGAGCACATACAAGGCCTGAATTCAGTGCATACCAAAGTTAATAATTTGTTTATCACTCTCAAAAAAATAGATTAAAAAGTCCACTTGTGCAGGGAGCATTCGGATTTAGAAAAGAAACAAAGGTCTAGTCAGAAGCTGTCCAGTCCCAGACAAGTTCTTGTACAATGTACAACAAAAGTTGCCATTTTGGCATCACATAAATTGAAGGGCTTTCTGCAAAAGGGACACACACTGCCTTTTCACCTAAAATCCAAATCTCTCTAAAATTGCCATGCTTTGTCATAAACTGGTAATGTCAATGGTGTAAGAAATGATGACTGCTCTGCGCTTATTTTGTGATTTTAGGGGGATTTTGGATTTTAATTAAGACAAATAACAAAATGCTTCCCTTTGGTGGAAAGCCAGTGAGTTGTACTCCAAAAATGCAATTACAACTATTTAATTTTAATTACTGTGTTCTGAAATAAATTTTAAACACATTAGAAAATTTAAAGACTGAGTATGACAAATCCAAAGAGAAAGAGCTGTTACAAGAAATGCTTGAGGTGGTGGAGAAAAGAGAGCAACTAATCACTGATATGGAAGACACCAAGAAAAGGTAGGAAAGATAGACAGTCAAGGACTACCAGTGGGTACTGCTTAAGCTTTTTCTCATACACGTAAATAAGGAATACAAAACATTGGTCATTTGTTGAGGAAACAAGCGAGTGAAACCCCTGACTATAACAGATTTACATCATTTTAGTCAAGGGGGGCAAAAGTTACACAAGTCACGAAAGCTGTTTGCAACCTAGAGTTATCTGATCAGAGATTTCACAACTCCAGCCCTGGGAAAACATTGGCTAATCTTTGGCCCTTGAAATAAAAATTGCTTTGACGTGCTTAAATTGCAGTCATATCTATTTTCGATTCTTTATGCTACTCTTATTTTGTCCTGCGGGAAGAATTCTCGCCAATTTTGAGGCTCATTTGCAGGAATTTGAGAACACTGTCTTTCAATATACTTCTTTAAGTTTGTGGTATCGCATCACAACTACATCCGCTTCTTTAGCCTGTCTAGTAAATCCGATATAAATTATTTTAAGCAGTCATGCCACTGATTACAGTAAATAAGCTGTAAAGTTTGCTGAGACCATTAACATCCCAGTGTACTTTGCACACCTAGTGGACACTCACTCACTCACTCACTCTCTAAAACTTACAGTGTGATTACATTAGAGGCTTCCTGCCTGAAAGGCATTAGCCAAGCTAAAAACTATAGTATACGAAAATATTTAACAACACATTGTTAACTTTAACCAAGTTTAGGGCAGATTTATGAAGATCATGGACTGAAATAAAATTAATTTGTACTTGAGAAGAAACACCAAGTGTTTATAAAACAACCTGTTTTTAACAGATTGAGAGTTTGATCACTTATAAATAACTTTTTTTTTGTTTGATGCTCAAGGACTTTGTTCTAAACTTTAATAAAATTATTGATTTTAGTGTAATTCATGATTTTTGTACAGATATATCGAAGAAGACAGTTTATTGGAAAAGGAGAGAAGAGAAGCAGGTCAGAGTTTTTAACCTTGAAGTATTTTGTTGCCAGCTTGTCAGTGTTTCAGATAACTTTAAGAGTCCATGGGTCATGGAAGATTTTTAAGGGGTCAGGGAACCAGTTTTCTCCAGTTTTTGACTGGAGAACCCAGTCTTATCTGGAACACTTGTTTATAGGCCTTAACCCAATATAACATCTGCTCTTTCAGCATCCTCTTGAGCCAGGCAAGGGTCACTACTTAATTCAAGCCACTAAAAATTAATTGCCAAATTAAATTCTCTAAATCCAAAAATCAGGAATTCTAACCCCCAAAACATCCTTCACAACTCCCTGTCACTTGACATCCAGATACCCCCTCCCAGGGTTGTCAAAAAGCACAGGCGGCCAGCGATGTTGCCAGCTACTGCTCTAGTCTCACCGGCTAGGATTTGCCAGCAAAAAGAGAAAATATAGGGAAAAAATGGTGTTGTTACCCCCTTCAGTGTCTTCTACTTTCCTGGGTTCTCCTTCCACTTAAAATCTTTTTGACAACCCTGCCTCCCCCCCACCCCACCCCCAAATCATGCACACACAATCATTGTTAGTGATGACTTACCTACTGTCTATGACAATTTACAGGAATATAAGTTAAATTTGCAAAACACACCATGCATGTTCACCTTAATTAAAGTTATTTAATAGTGAGTTGATATAACATAATGAGCAAAAAGGGATAATTATGTTCAATTACACATGCTAGAGTTGTGGATTTGGCATTGTTTTTTCCCACATAATAGTGCAACATGAACAGTAAATCTGGTGCTAATGTCCATTGTTACTCATGGTTTCCATGATGTTTTATGTCACTGATAGGTTTCAATGACCCTGACCTGATTAGAGAGGCAACTGCCGTCAGCAAAGATGCCCAGAAAGTGTCAGAAGCTGTCAAAAAAGCACCAAGTGCTGTTAAACAGTCCAACTTGTGCTGTGTTTTGCTTTGATGCAACATACAAAAGCTTCCTAAAGTTGTGCTGTCATTTGAGGATCAAAGCATCCACCAATTAAAAGTATACAGTGTATTTTTTTTCTTCTCTTCACAGAGTACTAAGGATAATCGCTGGAGAACATAGCACTTTAGTGACGGCATGAATATGTGTATACATTGTACATAACACAAAAAACAGTTAAGAGTCAAACTTATTTTGCACACAGGCCTATTAAAGACCCTTAAAGTCTGCTGAAAAATGGGCTAGAATTTGTTAGAATGATGGATATGAGAATGTCCCAAACTAATAATTATAATTATCATTACCTCAGCTCCCTCTCATTAAATTCTATGGGGAATTTTTTGTTTGGAAAAATTTCATGAACATGTTACTAGGTTAGTATGGTACAAAAGTAAATATTCAGATATGCACAGTAATATTGTTATATGAAGATTATTGAGAGAACAGCAGCGTGAAAATACAGATGCCTCCT
>CAOKRL010000131.1:5000-17490 GCA_948470475.1 Galaxea fascicularis | reverse complement strand
TAATTCTTTGAATCACCTGGGAATCTGCCTCAGGTCGAAATCTTGAGATATACTAAGGGAATCAAATGCGGTATTTTTCATGACCAGCACAGGAATAGTTCACTCGCTGTTTAAGTTTCACATTTTTTTAGAATTAGTTTATTTTGACTATATTCACTTAGTTATGGTCAAGCTGAAACTTTAGCGTAGCTTCGTCGTGTTTGGAGATTATTTTGTTGAATTATTAACCAAAAAGAGATCATTACTAATTAAAAAAGCCTTTCAGCTCACACCGTGATATTCTTTAGAAATTGGAGTGAATTCAGTGACACTCAATTGTGCAAAATTTTCAAACATTTTTTTTTCTAAATATTGATGTTACCTGGAAATCTTCTTCAAGTCTAAGGCAAACTCGTAACTCTGTGGAACATGTAATATGACCAGAAGAAAAAATAGTGTAGTGCGCCATAACTAATATTTATAAAGTAAATAATCGGCTGTTTTTGCACCAGATCAGATGGACTCAAATGCAAATTTTCAATGGTATGTTTATTGATAGCCACTGAATTTGATTGCTTAGTATCATAGTAACGTAACAGAACCAATGATTGGGGGGAACGAAGGATTTCCGAACAACGATGGAGCAAAACAACATTTAGTAAGCCCTTTGCAGAATGCATTTAGAGGTGCTTCATATCTGACGAGTTTGATCCATCACATAAATTGTAACCATTTAAGATAGATAGAAGGGTGGGTTAGCAACACTACGCATGGATTAGGGACTAAACAACGTCCGGTCCAAATACGATATTAACCCTGTCTCTTATTTTTAACACAAAACAATATCTTGTTCTGTTTCGACTTTTAGAGTCCATGCCACTCCATGCCTTGTTACAATAATGGGATATGCTCCCCGATTTCTTACAGAGATGAAACATACAGATGCACCTGCCATCCGGGATATCTTGGCCGCCTCTGTGAAACTGGTAAATGCTTAATTTACATTACGTATGGATTTCCACTTTTTTTCCAATTCACCGCGCTAACAGTTTAGTATTCCTCACCGCTCTAATTATTACCTCTTCCAGAAGTAGCTGAATGCATTATGACCAGGAAATGGAGTTATATATGTAACTCAGTTATAGTTTCAGTAGAGTTTTAAGGGTTTTATGGGATGAAATAGTCATTCAATCACCTTCAGGTAATAAGAACTCATTTTGCGACAACAAAATGTTCACTTAGGGGACACGCAACACAGTCTTCTAAATGCTTAAGAACAGAACATGACCCACCATGCAAGATCAGAGGATGAAGAGAAATAATGAGCTAAAACGAGAAAAAAAATCTACAGAACATAAATGGTGTAACGTTAATAACGAAACAATGATAGTTCAAGCAAGACCCTCACGCAGTTAAAACTACGCCTCTTAATTACTTGGGACTCGCAGAGTTAATACAAAACATATTTGTTGTTGTAGCCTTAAGATACTTCAAGCTTAGTTGGTATCGTCACTTTTCGTCCTGAATGAAGTGATGTCTTAAAAGTGGCGTGACCTCAAGCTTAGTTGGTATCGTCACTTTTCGTCCTGAATGAAGTGACGTCTTAAAAGTTGCGTGACCTCGACCATTTGTCTAATAAGCTTTTAATTACAAGGTCAAGCATCAATATTCTGGAGAAATTTCTATACATCGTAACAACACAATCATGAAAACTTTCCTTTGAATGACATTATTTGTGTGCGTAAAGATTATGCACAAATAATGAATACCATACGAAACATATTTCAGTAATTAGTAACTAATGCATTAGTTTTTAACAGGTTATTTTATTACTCTTCTGTTTGGTCTAATACTGCCAAGAAGGATGTAAATAAATTACAATTAGTACAACATTTTGCTGGGCGTATCGTTGTTGACAAGCATAAGTACGATCATGTTACACCTACACTTAAATCGCTACATTGGTTACCCGTCAAAGACCAATTATACTTTAGAGACTGCTGTATTAGCTTTTAAATGCATGTCGGAACTAGCCCCTGCGCACCTTAGTGATAAATGAATTATACATAGTACTCGGTAAGGAAACGGAAAACCAGAAATTCACAGATGCTAAATATCTCTTTATTTAGGTCTGGTACTGGTCAGAAAACTTTCCATTATAGAATAGTTAACATTTGGAATAATTTAGATAACAACGTTAAGTTATGCATTGATGTTAATAGTTTTAGGAATATTAAGCTTACAGGGAGGAATGATATTTTAAATAATTTGTAATTGTAACTTAATAATTTGTATATGTTTTGAATTTCCTTTTTGTAATTAACGCTGAAAAGGCCCTTTGGGGAAGTGTTCAATAAAGCATGTAAAATGTAAATGTAAACATATCTTTATTCGACCTTTCCCACCCTACAGCTGCTCCGGAATGCGTCGGTTACTCTGCTCTTAACGAAACAACGCGTCTCAAAACGTATGGCATAGGGCCTGGTCACTCGGACCACACCCTTTTCCAAGGATGGTACCGTTTCCAGGCCAGTGGATACACCAGAATGATTGACAGCTGCATCTCGCATCACAGATGCGGAGGCCACATCACTGGCTGGCTGAACGATGGTCATCCATCACTTGCAGATGGAATCGTTGAAAGAACTGTTTGCTTCCACGGATTTTATAATTGCTGCTGGCGATCCCGTACAATTCGTGTCCGAGATTGTGGTAATTACTACGTGTACGAGCTAAGGGCTGCTCCAGCAACTACTGCCGTCTACTGCACAACATAGACTCGGAGTACTATTTATTTAGCATTTAGTACAAATGCCTGATTCAATAGAATGTCACGTAGCTAAATGAAAGTATAACGCTAGTGATTAGTAAACTGAGAAAACAAATTTGTAGTGCTAGAAAAGTCTGGCATAATACCAATGTAGAGGAATACAATCAGTAAATAGAGGCAGTCTGTATAACGCGGCCTCTTGGTTTTCAAATAAGCATCCCTTTTAGTTTCCCTCTTGGTTATTCGAGAAGCTTGTTCTTTTTTTTCCCTTTAAATTGATTGCATTCTTGGTTTAAAAAGAATGTATGATGGAGGATTCAAACTTGTAACCGCAGGTCCTGTGTATTGCAGTCACGCCTACGTAGTGGATTATGAATTGCTCTAATTTTCTCGTGTAAAAATAAATACTTTAACTGCTTCTTTTGTTGATGTTGCTGAGGTGAAAGAATATTTTTGAAAGGCAACCCCCAAAGGATCCCTTCAAATACACATTGATGAAGAATAGAATTTTGACGAAAATTAAATTCTGTCTCCATTTTACTGCAACAAATGCTCCTGTAATATAAAGGTCCGTGTAAACGAACGCAACATTGCCGTGCAATAACTCTCAACAATGTTAGGTGTTACATGTTTCGTCCGTTTCCACACCCTGTTGCATGTTGTTGGGAGTTGTTGCGCGAAGTTTGAAGCTGGTCAAACCTTTACATCGGTGCAAACGGACGCAACATTGCCGTGCAACAATTCCCAACAATGTTGGTAGTTGTTGCCTCCGTTTACTTTTAGATTACTTACTTTTAGGTGCGACATATTTATTTATACTACCCAAATTCAACGTAAGTTTTCAAATACGCAAATAAAGCTTTACAATTCTAAATTCTTTACAGTTCTCGAATCAAAGCAAATGTTGGTCTCTGGAGAAAGGGGAAAACCGGGGTACCCGGAGAAAAACGTACCTCTTGGAGCAGAATACAGAACCAAGAAACTCAGCCCACTTAAGACGCCGAGTCCCGGGACACATTTGTGGAACGGGAACGCTTTCACCACTACGCCAACCTTACTGCACTGATTAAATTGTTTATTCATGCGGTGTTATTTTATCAGTGTATACCTTTGAACGTTTAGACATTTTACCAAATGGTGTGGATAACGTTATTCTTGTTTTCCTCCTTGACACTACACCTGATTTCAATGTAATCCCCTTCAAATTCTCATAAGGTGCATCTGGACACACATTCCCTCGCCTGATAAGAACCATCGTCTGGTACATCATAGCAGTAAAGAAGTAGAACACTCTTGGGACTGGAAGAGGGGTTGCCTCGATCACTCCAGCTAGACATGAATCAAATTCCTGCATGCAAACTAATGAAATCAAGTGAGTGCACCATGAGGTTGGTACTACAAGGGGCAAAAAGCGTCTTTTTTTATGACGTTCTGGGGCCACCTGTGTTATTACATGATTTGAAAGCGCTCAATGCAATTCTCGGCAGATTTATTATTGTGAATTGCACACATTTTAGGCATCCTACTGATGAACAGTTACGGCACGAAGATATATCTTTTAGCAACTACTACAATTTCAAGTCTGTTCACTGAGAATTGCTAAACAAAAATAGTCAGTGTGCACTCGATACTCGACGAGCGTACACTCCAGATGTCCGCGTAGTTTCGTGTCTGAGCCCCGTCCACACTACTCCGTATGAAATTTGAACACGCAACTTTATTCTTACAGGAGTACGTCAGTTTGCTTTTTCCTTCTTCGATAAATTTTAGCGAAATCAGTTATCCCCCCACCCTTATCTTTGGTTTGAATCACAATATTGCATGATCTTGGCACTAAACTTTCACACAACGCCTTTCCTGAATCACTGTCGACTGCCTTCTTTGAAAAAACATCACACTGACAATCTACAACGTAAGGTACGTGGAGCTGAAAATATAGCGGTTTGAATTGAGTGTCGAAGGTAATTCGCGTTTGCTTCGGTTTTGCACCACTTTGCTCTGATTGTGATTTAAGTAGTTTGCGCATATTTACCGCTGAGCCAAAACTTGTATGCGTTTGAGGCGTAAACACAGGCTTATCTGAACACTGATTTATTTAGGAGAACTTATTGTCTTTTTTTTATGTGTCTCAATTTACGGAGTTCCGTAATTAAGCGACGTTACGTAAACAAACTTAAATCTTTGCAGCACATATTAAATTTAGCTATCTGACAAAAAGAGCAAGCCTTGGCGTCCCTGCAACTATATAAAATATGACTGTCAACTTTGTACTTTGGGCAATTCTTAATTGGCAACGGGCGTCTAATGTAAACGTTGGTTTTGGTGCCGAACTTGGCTAGCAGCGGTAACCTTCCCCTATGCTAAAAGCGGCAATCACCTTTTCAACTCGGGGTATCTAGTTTCTTAATTTATGCGCATGCGTGTCTTTCTTTACTCCACATCATGCTTTACAATATGAACTCTCTACTTATTTACAAATTCATCAGTGAGGTGTCTCGTAGACTCTTTGATTCTTGATACTCTTGCAGTTAAGAGTTTTGACTCCTGCCAACTAACAAATAATAAAATTAATTTCAGCCAATCAGTAGCAAGAAATTCGCCCGATTAATCAGAAGCGATTGATTAAGATAATTTCTACATAGTATTGCGGCAGACAGCCTTGCTTCGCGCCATCTAGAATCCCACGACTTCAAATTGGGCTCACGCTCAAAGCAATCATAAGTCAGTTGCTGTTTACCTTGAAAAAAAATAATGAAAATTTTCATAATATTTGCAACACTGCTTTTTTTATGCCACTTTCAATGGCTTAATGCTAATTCATGCGGACCGGTGTTTAAAGCTCGTCCTTTTCATCATCTGAATATCACCCGTCTTGCTGTCAAGTTTGTCCACCATTATATGGACTGCTTCTTCGCCTGTCTTCAAAACATGTCATGCGTTTCATTCAACGTGGCTGTCAGTGCTGATGACCAAGGGAAACTTCGGTGCGAACTTCTTCCCTCAAGAAGCAGCAACAACACAACGAATCTCACGGCTGATCCACAATTTCATCTATATGAAATAAAGGTGAGCTGTAAAATGTCGCTTCGAAATTCAAGACATATATAGTTTTGGTGTTCAGTTTGTTTTTCATAACAGGGAAGGTTTTCGGCTTTGTCTTTTTTGTTCTTTTTTGTTTTCTGGCCTGTAAAATATGTGATATTGTTGGAGACATACTGTCAGGAATACTCCATGAACTGTTGAAGCAAATAGTTTGCTCCCTGTTTTGAGTACATTACTTGCAAAAAAAAAGATCGAATTTCAAAATAAAACCGTCAGAAATGTTTACAGTAAATTAAGTATAAAACTTTTAAGTGCGTTCTTGTATTCAGGGCCAATACACCTGTTATAGCTAGAGGTGGAATTGGGCTTTGCGCATTCCTTTTATGGTTGGAAAGGAGGTTTTTTTTTTCTTTCTTTTTTTTTTTAATGAAAAAAACGTGATAATGTGGATAAATTCTGTGCAGTAGTTATATTTTTAACCAAGCCCAGTTTTATAGCAATTTCTCGCCCAGTGCATCTGTAAAACTTTGAGGACGTAGTGAACCCGGCTATCATTTGTACAGATGTTGTTTCAGCCATGGTTTAGCAAAGTTTCCGAAACTTTTGTCGGAAATGCGAAAAAAAGGCCGAAATTTTAACGTCTGAAATTTTTGGCAAGTGAGGTATAACATTTTTGATGTGGTTTTTTATTTATTTATCGCGTTCATGTTTTTAAAAGTAAGCCTTTGTCTTCAATGTTATTTACTTTATCGCTGTTTTATATATGGAGGTTGTTTGGAGACGGTTTTTCTATGTTTATTGGAAAAAGGGTGTATTAAAATAAAATTGGGACTAACACCATGATATTCTTTCGAGAATTGTAATGATTGTTCACCAAAAAATGGCGAGAAAAACTGAGATACACCATTCCTCTCAAGTAGCTAGCCCGGATGTGTCACAGAGCACCCTGACAATAGTGAGCTTTAATTAATCACTACAGGGGGAAAATACATTTAACAAATATGTTATCCTCTTCACGAGAATTTGTCAAATTGCTCGGAAAACGTCATTAAATGCAAAGCAAACAAATAGAGTAATGAATGGCATACGTTATTCGAAAAAAAAGCCAACTAACTTGTTTTAGCTTTGACTCAGACGGACTCACGGCGTAATGCTTCTGACGACAATCACTGTGAATAAATAATTCATAAAATCAACAAGCCAATACTTGTTTAGTATACCATTTATTATTTCGTTTTACATTTTTTCGTTGATTTCGTGCTTTTAATGATCAGCATTTGCCTATACTTTTTAAGGGGTTACTTGATTGTTGGCTTGTATCTGAAAGTTATTTGGAAATAAGTGAGATTATGTGGAAATCCCAAAATATTTTATTCTAATTCTTTGAATCACCTGGGAATCTGCTTCAGGTCGAAATCTTGAGACATACTAAGAGAATCAAACGCGGAATATTTTATGACTAGCACAAGAATAGTTTGCTCGCAGTTTCAGTTCCATATTTTTGTACAATTAGTTCATTTTGACCATATTCACTAAGTTATGGTTAAGCTGAAATTTTCCAAGGTTACTGTATCGTAGCTTTGTATTTAGAGATTATTTTGTTCAATTATTAACCAAAAAGAAATCATTACTTATTAAAAAAGCCTTTCAGCTCACACCATGATATTCTTTAGAAAGTAGAGTGAATTCAGTGACAACTGTGTAAAATTTTCAAACATGTTTTTTTCTAAATATTGATGTTACCAAGAAATCTCCCTCAGGTCTAAGGCAAACACGTAACTCGGTGAAACATGTAATATAACCAGAAGCAAAACTAGTGCAGTGCACCATTAACTAATATTTATTTAGTAAATAATCGGCTGTTTTTGCTCCAGATCAGACGGTCGACTCAAATGCAAATTTTCAATGGGATGTTTATTGAGAGCCACTGGATTTGATTGCTTAGTATCATAGTAACGTAACAGAACCTATGATTGGGGGAAAAGAAGGATTTCCAAACAACGATGGAGCGAAACAACACTTAGTAAGCCCTTTGCGGAATGCATTTAGAGGTGCCTCATATCTGACGAGTTTGATTTCCATCGCATAAATTGTAATCATTTAAGATAGATATAAGGGTGGGTTAGCACCACTACGCATGGATTAGGGACGAAACCAACCTCGTTCCCAGAGTCTCTCCTCTTCCCTTCCCCTGGAGCGAGAGAGGAGAGACCCTGGGAACGAGGTTGGGACGAAACAACGTCCGGCCCAAATACGATATTAACCCTGTCTCTTATTTTAACACCAAAACAATATCTTGTTCTGTTTCGTCTTTTAGAGTCCATGCCACTCCATGCCTTGTTATAACAATGGAACATGCTCCCCGATTTCTTACAGAGATGAAACATACAGGTGCACCTGTCATCCGGGATATCTTGGTCGCCTCTGTGAAACTGGTAACATTACGTATGGATTTCCACTTTTTTTCCAATTCACAGCGCTAACTGTTTAGTATTCCTCACTGCTCTAATTATTACCTCTTCCAGAAGTAGCTGAATGCCTTATGACCAGAAAATGAAGTTATATATGTAACTCAGTTATAGTGTAGGGTTTTATGGGGTGAAATAGTCATTCGATCACATTTAGGTAACAAGAACTCATTTTGCGACAACAAAGTGTTCACTTGGGGGACAAACAACACAGTCTTCTAAATGCTTCAGAACAGAACATGACCCACCATGCAAGATCAGAGGATGAAGAGAAATAATGAGCTAAAACGAGAAAAAAAAATCGACAGAGCATAAATGGTGTAACGTAAATAACGAAACAATGATAATCCAAGCAAGACCCTCACGCAGTTAAAACTACGCCTCTTAATTACTTGGGACTCGCAGAATTAATACAAAACATAATTGTTGTTGTAGCCTTAAGATACTTCAAGCTTAGATGGGATCGTCACTTTTCGTCCTGAATGAAGTGATTTCTCAAAAGTTACGTGACCTCGACCATTTGTCTAATAAGGGACTGTGCAATAATTATCTGGAGGGGGGGGTTCTAAGATTAATAGGGGGGCCTGAACTTAAACCAAAGCGCAGGGTAGGGGGGGGGTAAGATATAATTTCTTAAACATTTGTAGGGGGTTTAGAAGTTAAACTGAGAGGTCTGATCTCAATCCATGGACTCAAGATAATGTATATTACATGGAAGCTAATCAAAATCAATTTTTGGAATCTTTTAAGAAATATTAATATTAACAGCTTCAAAACCTTGTACTAATCAAAGGCTCCTATGAGCCAGCTCATGGATGAGGAACATAACAATACTTTGAATTTACAACAACTTTATTTTCTAAAAAGATATGTGCAAGAAACCTGTACATTCGTTTGTGTTTTGTGGAAGCACATCCTTTTCAGACACACCTCTTGGTAAAAGAATCGTTTACGCGCTAATATTTTCCGTAAAATTACGCAGTTGATTGACAGGCGCCAGAAGCATTACATTGGACGAAATTGACAGACGTAAGTAATTTGAACCGGCGATGGAGCACAAATATGAAAATTTGTACACGGACTATAAAAATAACATTCAAATGTGATCGCTTTGTTAGAAGGGAAGTTAAAGTTTCTTACTGGTCGACGGCTCATTTCAAGTTAGTTTCATACACGTTTTTGGTCGTAATAAAATTTCCGACTATTCTGAATGCGAGATAATATCACATTATTTTGTGAAAGTCCTGAGCAGTCACAATGCTTTGAGCGATTCGGGGTCCGGCACAAAACTTTTGCTTTGTAAGGTGAGATATTCAATCCATCTATTTATGCTTTGTGCTACTATTAACTTGACTTTCCAAATATTTTGTTGTTCGAACAGATTAGCTGTTATAGCTGCTTGTCAGACCAAATTATATCCTCACAGAGAAAAATATTTGCATGCTTGTGGTCCTTGTGTTTTTGTCAAATGTTGACAAAGTGCTATACTGATCGTTTAAGTCAAGGGATATAGCCTTTCTAAACAAGATCATATTTGCAATCGAGCGTTCACCATGAAAAGAGCGTCTTCAAAAATACTTCATTACGTACCTGCTTAAATCGATCATACGTTGCTCATAAATCAAATGCGTTGCTTACCAGAATTTAGTTTTTTGGCTAGAAAGTCTTTCTCCTGTTTCCTTTTTTTGCCGATTTTCTTCATTCTTCCTTCTTCCATCATATTGTGGCAAAAAAACCTCGATTACTACTGCCCCAGGTACCGCACAGTGATAAGCTTTATAGTTGCTTTTGCGATATCTCGAAGTTCAATTTCGCTGCTCTGAAGATTTCAAAGTTCAATTCCCGCAGCTCGTGTTCTTCATTTTATTAACTTTATCTGATCACTGATCCTTAAACAAAATAGACCTTTGTTGAGTTGGAAAATCGAAACGAAAAACCGACGCCATGAACATTAAACATGTAAACAATATCTGCAGAGCAAAATTCTCCGCCTTTGTACTACACCCTGAAATTTGCAAACGTTGGACCAAGAAGACTATGGAGACAAAAGCAATACTTACCAGGGGAGGGACCGGGGAAAAGTTTAATGAATAAATTAATCAAAATCGAGTGAGTGAACGAATGAGTGATCCCCTGAGTGAGTGAGGGAAATTCAGACCCACAACAAAACCTCATGGCATGACTACGTCATCCATGAGCTCAAAATGAACAGTTTAGGGAGTATCGGAGGTTGGGGAGGGGGGTTGAAAGTAATCTCCCCTCTAGACAGGGGTGGACATGAAGTTATTTTAACTTTAATTCAGGGGGGGGGGTGCAAGGAAGGAGGAAGGAAGGAAGGATAACTTTATTTATACACGGTTGTTCCATCAGCTTAATTAATTGTTACTACTAACTTACTATCTACTTAATTGCAATCACCAGAGAATAAAAAATAAAAATAGTAAAAAAAATAATAATAATATAGGCTGCTTTTCTTGGAGGCCGTGTTTAAAATCTTATTTAACTACTTGAAACTTACTCAAAACTGTGGCGACTCAATTCATTCTTAAAATCTCTCAAGGAAGTCGCTTGTCTTAATTCCAAGGGTAAACTGTTCCACAACTGAGCTCCACTATACGAAAAACTTCTCTTTAGATAGTCAGTGCGAGGTTTTGGAAGGGCCAGTGCGTTTTCAGTATTCCTCAAATGATATGAATTCACACTATCGCGAAAAACAAAACCCGATCTTAAATATTCAGGCGTCATGTCATGTAAGATTTTGTACAACATAATAGATTTCTTTTCTAATCCTTGATGACAGAGTTTTAGCCACCGTAGTGCCCGGAACAAATCATTCAAATTACTGTCATAATTAGCAGACATCAAAATACGGGCTGCTCGATTTTGAAGTTTTTGGAGTCTATCAGAAAGGCCTTTGTTACAGTCTCCCCACACCTCAGAACAATAATCGAAGTGAGGCTGAACAAGGCTATTATAAACATTGACTACAACATTAAAAGGGATTTGATGTCGTATGCACTTTATTGCGCCAATGGCAGAAGCAATCTTTTTGCTGATGTTTTCTATATGACTTTCCCAATTTAAAGTTTGATCAATGCAGACCCCAAGGGATTTTGTTGATGATACCTGCTCCACGGTCATGTTATTTATAGTTAAAGAAGGACAATCTGAAAGGTTCGATAATAGGCCATTTCCGAGTTCATGTCTGCCTCCTCTTCAAAGCGAGTCTAAGTGCGAAGTTTTTGCGATGGTAATTAGTTCTACTTTACATATGAATGAAAACTAATTTTCATAACAAAAACTTCGCACTTAGACTCGCTTTGAAGAGGAGGCAGACATGAACTCGGGAATGGCCTATTTCTGTCTGGATGCAATTCGCATAAACTCGGTTTTTGTCAGGTTTAAGGTAAGCTTATTAGCTGATAACCAAGTGTACACTTTGCATAGATCATAATTAAGACAATCATATTCATCCTGAACGTCGGCACTAGCAACGTCAAGCTGGTATCATCGGCGTACATCCTTGGTAGTGAAAATTGTAAGCAATTTGGTAAGTCATTGATATACAACAGAAAAAGTAGCGGTCCTAGGATTGTTCCTTGGGGAACGCCACATTTCAAAGATTTCGGGGTTTACTTACGACAATTTATTCAGTGACAAATTTGAGTGCGGTTATCTAAGTAAGAGGCAAACCATTTATAACTGGACTGACGTAGCCCATAATATTGTAATTTACGTAAAAAATTTCGTGGTCAACTGTATCAACTGTACGACTGGGATTACAGATATTGGTCCGCGATAATTTGTCGGCTCATTCCGTTTCCTAGAGTTTTTGTACAATGGAGTGACTCTAGCAGATTTCCATTCATCAGAGAAGATGCCGCAGTTATCAAAGATTGATTAAATATTACGGTAAGAGATTCAGCGAGTAAGTCAGGGCATTGCCTCAATAATTTCGCCGAAATGTTATCTAATCCGGTTGCCTTTTTCTGGGAAAGTTTTGATAGGAGTGAAAAAACTTGTGCAGTTGTTGTTTTTTCAAAAATGAAATTTTCCTCAGTTTCACTAAGAAAATCTTCGAAGGAATCCTCAACCTTCGTTACATGAATGCTAAGGTTGGGCCCAATTTCTGTAAAAAACGAGTTTAGCATCTCTGCCACATCAGTTTGGTTTTCCGATTTTTGTCCGTTGTAGTCTATCTCGTTTATTACGGTTTTATTGGACTTGCGTG
>CAOKRL010000130.1:0-17556 GCA_948470475.1 Galaxea fascicularis | reverse complement strand
AGACACACACAACCCACGCCTCAAAGAAACCACCGAATCTCGCCTACGCGACCAGACCAAAAAAGATGAACACCTCTCCAAATTGATGACGACAATCGTTCAAGGCTGGCCGGATAACAGAAACCAGGTACCACAACCACTACGGCCATACTGGCCTTACCGGGATGAGCTAACAATTGACAATGGCCTTATCTACAAAGGAGCACAAGTGCTGATACCACAATCTATGCAAGCTGAGATGCTGTTCAAAATCCATGCTAACCACTTTGGTCCTGAGTCAAATATCCGCATGGCACGGGAAGTATTATTCTGGCCAGGGTTGAGACAAGCAGTCTTCGATATGTGCAACAACTGTAGTACCTGTGCACAGTATGGTTCCTCGTCAACAAAAGAACCTATGAGATCGCTCCCGATCCCAACACTACCATGGCAGATCATAAGCCAAGACATCTTCATGCACAGACAGAAAGCTTACCTCGTCACAGTATGCCACTTCTCCGACTGGATTGAAGTGGATGAACTTGACGACACCTTAGCCACAACAGTTATCAGCAAAACCAAGGCTCACTTTGCCAGGTTCGGCATTCCCCGCATCTGTCACACAGACAATGGTCCACAATTCGCCAGCAAGGACTACATGGACTTTGCCTCTCAGTATAGATTCACCCATACCACCTCAAGCCCCTGCCATTCCCAAGGCAATGGTCGAGCGGAGGCGGCGGTGAAAGTATCGGAGTCCATGTTAAAGAAATCAGATGACTTCCAAATCGCCTTGCTCAACTATAGGAACACACCTCCGACAGGCCACACTTACTCTCCTGCCCAACGCATGGTGACTCGCCGGACAAGAACATCACTCCCAACGCCTGACCACCTTTTAGAGCCAGCATCAATCAACCTCGACACTATAACAACCGAGATCAAGGCCAAACGCAACGCTAGTAAAGCCTACTACGACAAGACCGCCGGCCCAGAGCACCATGCAATCAACATCGGTGAATTTGTGTATGCACGCCCGCCGAATAGCAAACCAGGAACCCCATGGGCATATGGCCGTGTAACTGAACGACGCCATTCAAGGTCCTACACCATAAAAACGCCAAGCAGCACTATTCGAAGAAATCGGATACACATCAGGCGTGCTGTACCTCCTCCTCCAACATCATGCTACACTCCACCTACACTCCTGCCCACACCAGGCAACAACCTTGCGCATCCCCACCATCCCCAAGGATCAGTGCTGACCACGCCCATTGACCAACCTACACAGCAGCCACCGTCCACGTCAGACACAGGTCACAGTGGCCCGGATCTCAACACTTCCCCCCTTCCACCACAACAAGAAGCAAGCACACCTGACATGGGTCCAAGTGAGCCGTCTACTAACACACCCCCCTACACAAACCAGGATCAGACCAGGGATCACCAACCCGAAGTGAGGACGCGCACAAGACTCATTAAACCACCAACTAGGTTCAAAGACTATGAACTCACGTAATGTTCGCCATTAACATTTGGGCTAGATAACAACACAGTTACCTTTTATGATAGCAGTCAAAACAGACTCTTGCACAAGTACACTAGTAATGCTGTATCTGCAAAGGCAATTCGTGTAACCCCCTAGAACTATGCCGTTGCTTTTTCTTTTATTTTCTTTCAAAGAGGGGGGGATGTTGGCCCATCGCTTGTACCTAGGCCCTCTCTAAGGGAAACTACATCCGGGCTACCCGGAGCCCGCGGTTGTTGTTGTTGTAGCAAATCCCTCGTGGTTGACAGAGGAATAAAGACTGTGCTCATTCCAGTGTTTATTGAGTTGTCAGTAGTACGTGTATCGCCGACGCCGGCCAACACTTCGAGATATCGCAAAAGCAACTATAAAGCTTATCACTGTGCTGTACCTGGGGCAGTAGTAATCGAGAATTTTTTGCCACAATATGATGGAAGAAGGAAGAATGAAGAAAATCGGCAAAAAAAGGAAACAGGAGAAAGACTTTCTAGCCAAAAAATGTAATTTGTGATTGCACCGTATTATCATAAATTACTATTTTGCCGTCACGTATCAGAGGTCTGGGGAGGGTGTTAGTGCGCAGTGGGTTATGGGATTTGAGTTTGCAATTCGTGGTCGTTTGGAAGGTGATGCATTCTACGGTCGGCTTTCACCGTGTTAGGTTGCTTTTCTCTCTTAATTTTATTAGTGTGTTTATTGATGTTTATAGTTTAGGCACTAGCATGCCCTAAAACCCCAAGGGTTGCACCACTGCCTTGGTCGGGGGTACACGTTCCCCATGTTTTTTCCACCTGCTGGTTTTTTTTTTGGGGGGGGGGGGTTTCGTGTCCGGCTTTGGTGCTTCTGTTCTTTCGTTTATAGATAATACTCGATATTCGTACATATCTGCATATATGTTAAATAAACGGCACGGTGGCTTGGCTGGCCCACGCGCCCATATATGAACATTGTTGTCTTGTGTGTACCGGTTGAGTAGTGGAGGCAAAATACCAAATTCTGGCAAGCAACGCACTTGATTTATGAGCAACATACGATCGATTTAAACAGGTACGTAATGAAGTATTTTTGAAGACGCTCTTTTCATGGTGAACGCTCGATTGCAAACATGATCTTGTTTAGAAAGGCTATATCCCTTGGCTTAAACGACCAGTATAACACTGTGTCAACATTTGACAAAAACACAAGGACCACAAGCATGTAAATATTTTTCTCTGTGAGGATATAATTTGGTCTGACAAGCAGCTATAACAGCTAATCTGTTCGAACAACAAAATATTTGGAAAGTCAAGTTAATTGTAGCACAAAGCATAAATAGATGAATTGGATATCTCACCTTACAAAGCAAAAGTTTTGTGTCGGACCCCGAATCGCTCAAAAACATTGTGACTGTAAAGCGTGACTAATTTCCCTCAGGACTTTCACAAAATAATGTGATGTTGTCTCGCATTCAGAATAGTCAGAAATTTTATTACGACCAAAAACGTTTATAAAACTAACTTGAAATGAGCCGTCGACCAGTAAGAAACTTTAACTTGCATGTTACACTTCTTAACAAAGCGATCACATTTGAATATTATTTTTATAGTCCGTGTACAATTTTGCATATTTGTGCTCCATCGCCGGTTCAAATTACTTACGTCTGTCAATTTCGTCTAATGTAATGCTTCTGGCGCCTGTCAATCAACTGCGTAATTTTACGGAAAATATAAGCGCGTAAAGGTTCTTTTACCAAGAGGTGTGTCTGAAAAGGATATGCTTCCACAAAACACAAACGAATGTACAGGTTTCTTGCACATATCTTTGTAGAAAATAAAGTTGTTGTAAATTCAAAGTATTGTTATGTTCCTCATCCATGAGCTAGCTGATAGGAGCCTTTGATTTGAGGTCAGTAGCTGTTGCTGCTGCTGTTGCATAATGCTCATCATCTGCTGTTGGCTTTCTGCTTGCATTTCAATTTGTTTCTGCATAAGCTTCATCTGTTCTTTCCTTTCTCTTTCATGGGCCTCTCTTTCTTTTCTTTGTTCTTCAAGCTGGAGCTCTTTGTACTTCAAATCTCGGTCTACCTTTTTTCCCAGCCATGCCAAGGTGTCCCCTCCAGTTTTTCGTTTCTTTCTTTCCTTGATTTCGTCATCCTCGAGCTCATCGGATTCAGCTGATCTTTTTTATTTCTGGCCCATGGTTTCCATTGCTCTTTTTCTTATATCGAGAGCCACTTCCTTTTCTGCATTGATTTTTTCTTTAGCACTTTCGACTTCTGTATCAGCTTTCTTGTCCCGATTCTTCACTTAGGTGAGTTAACTCTTCCAGCTGTAAATCGTATTCAGTTTGTTTGTCTTCGCTACCTCTACCGGTACTTTTTGGTTTAAACCTCCTAAATCAGGGTAAATCTGTCTCGAGCACTTCTTGAACTGACATAATTAAAGAGATCTTTATGGCCATTCAGATTTTTGGCTATAGTGTGCCATACATTGCCTCTTTCTCTGCTTTCAGATTTGAATTGAAAAATCCCTTGAGCAGCCATTTCCCTCATAGTAAGATGCCTTTTTCCTCGGTCCAGCTGTTTAGTTTGCTGAACGAACAAATTTGGACTTGACTTTGTTTCAGTTTATCTTCATTTGACACTTCGTGCCCCCTTACTTAAGATGGTGAACATTTTGATCTTGTGACCTGAGTCAATTTTTTGGTTTCGCACGTGTTCGATCTGTCTTTGTAATCGTCGTTCTTTTTATAGGGCACGTCGTCGCTTAGTCCGCACAGAATGTGAGTTATTTTGTTCCTTCAGATTATCTTTCGGTTTTCCTTTAAGTTTATTCGAAATTTGTTGTATTTTTTCCTATTTTTCACCGATAAATGACGATCAGTTGTAATCGCTCGGTATGCTGTAATCTGTGAAGCAGAATAGAGTGCAAACAACCCAAAACCGCGTCGAAATCTCTGTGTGAGCGTAACACCAGCTCATCACAATTTTGACAAAAAGTAACGGAATAATATTTCAGAGTTGAAACATCTCATTACAAAACATAAATCAATTATAATACTAACTTTTTCGGTGCATTTGCTATCGTTACGTTGCCACGTTCTCGAGAAGACGGCAAACTTTTCGATTCGACGTCTACAACACGACGCCAGAATCCAAGGACGCGGGAAATTGACGCGGTACCAAGCCATTTCAACGAGCGCGACATTCTGAGTCAAGGCCGCGTCTTCATGCTAAATCAGCCTATTGGCTTACATAAAGGGGTGGACGTGCGGACGGTCGTACGGTCGCACGGTCGGTCGGTGGTACGATGATCATAACCAAAATTTCTCGGATCGATGGGTTACCATATTTTCTTACCCATGGTGCTCCGCTAATATGTTATGTTGATGTCAAATGGGTAGTCCACCCTGATTCCTGGTCAGTTATCTGAAACTCGCTCGATTTTGTATCAAAGGCTACTAAGTAAGGCGGCCTTTCCAGTTCTTTCCAGACTATCATTTTCAAATCAGTGAGCGATATATTTTTATTGAGCTCCCCGTTCGACAATTACTTTGGGAGGGACGGCATTTCCTTGCAGATAAGTTGTTATTCAGCATTTGTTAGCAAAACGTTTCTTCCACAAAAAATGCTCATGTAAAGTTCAAAGCAATATAAAAGCAAAAGCAAAGACCCGCCTCTTTAACGCATTACAAAACAGCAACAACCGTTCTGATCAACTCGAGGCTGAACAAACTCATCCTTTTGTCTGAAAAAGTGGAAAGAATGTCGAGGCCTTGAGCAGAGTCTCCTTCCCGTTCCCGATTTTGAGTCCTGGAATATCGACGGAGACTGCTCGCAGGGTAGATGAAGAAACATAAGGAAGGAAAAGAATACCAGCAGCCCCTTGCATGCATACCACGCTTTTCACGCGGCTGTCAAACAACGCTCTTCATTCCATATCCCCAAGCCTACAAACTTAAGTGTCATTCAGTATATTAATAAATGTTTGACTTTGATCCAATTTTTTTGGGTGCTGGGGTGTAAAGTATTCAGGAAAAAAAGTTTCCCCGAGGTAAGCTCATGGAATCTACATATTGCCACTAAGCAAGTTTCTATGCAGTCTGTCGATAACTATTTCACATTGGTATCGCGCAGCCTAGTATTAAATACATCAACGGCTAGTTTATAGATTACTAAAATAAGTATTCATTGTTTGGGAGCGTTTCCTGAAGAACTGAAGGGTCCATTTATGGCAGCTCTCCTTCCATCAATGATTAGTGTAAAGATTATTAAAATAAGTATTTATTGTTTGAGGGTGTTTGCTGATGAACAGAAAGTTCCCTTCATTGCAACTTTCCTTTGAATTTGGCCGAATTTGTAGTAGAGGGAAAATATCCGCTGCACTGGAGATAGCTTAGGCTACGTTTACACGGACGCGGTTTCCAATCGAAACGGTTTCATGATCTGGAAACCGCATCGAAAACGACACGGTTTCAAAGAGTTTACACGGAACCTATCCAACCGTTAAATCCAACCGTTTATGTCAAGGCGATCTCTTTCTCAGGCCTTTGTGCTTCGTCAATTGGATCTAGATTTGACCAGACATGAGGCCGAATCCAGAATCGTCGTTTGGCCACAGGGAACCCAGACAATCTGTTTGTGTGACCCTTTGTTATTTTATAGTAAATGTATGGGATTTACCGTATGTTTCATGCTCTAGCGACGAATCGCTAACTATATGTATTGAACAACGCTAAATAAAAGTGAAATTGTCTTACCTGTGCTGTACTGTCGGCCTTTTGCCTCAATACTGATATTTTAAGCGATTTTGTCGGGTTTTGTCTTCGCCGCCGACTGTGCCTCATAAGAAATGAAAAGGGTGGAAAGACCTTTGAACGGCTCCAGCACCGAGCCAGCGCCGAGGCGATTTTTCCCCTGAAAATCGCATCGCTCAGCTTCCAAACCACGCAACATAAAGGACGAAACATTCACGCTTCGTCTCGTGCCTCTCGATCGAAAATCCGCCCAAGCGGTCCCGAGCAAACCCTCGAAGAAAATCAAAATCAAGCGATCGAAATGCGTAGCAAGATCTTCACGTGCCAGCTAGAAACCGTCCTGCTGATTGCCTCTTTCTGATTGGACGCCGCCAAACAATAACCGATTCAAAATACGTACCGAGGGTGGGGAACCATAGGCATTTCAGTAACGTCGAACTATTGTGAGGAAATAAGTATTAAGTTGTTCGTGTCAACGCCATCGCTAAGTTTACTTTGGTTTTTAAGGTTATTGAGTTAAACGTTTAATTATAGCGGAGCTCCGCGCGCGCCGAAGGCGCGCGCGCGCGGAGCACCATTGGTAAGAAAATATGGTAACCCATCCATCCGAGAAATTTTGGTTATGACGTCATCGTACGACCGACCGACCGACCGACCGTCCGACCGACCGTCCGACCGTCCGACCGACCGTACGTACGTCCACCCCATCATGTAAGCCAAAGTCAAATGTGATACTCCAGTTAACCCTTTCGTGTGCAAGCTCGCATGTAGGCGCGCTTCCATATGGACTGTTTTTGGAAAGATCATTTGGCCATACACGCAGTTCTCAACCCGCGTTTTTGTGGCGGGAAATTGCATGGCCAAATGTTGAAGACAGTTTTAAAACAAAGTCAGTTTTGTCTATTCGTTGGCGGAATATCAGTGACAAACAGCGGGAGAAAGAACAAGAAAGGGCACGAGTAAACAGGCAGAGTATCAGTGACAAACAGCGGGAGAAAAAGCACGAGCAAACCGGCTGAATTGTGATGTCGAGCAACGAGAGCGAGAACAAGAAAGGGCTCGAGTAAACAGGCTGAATCGTACTGACAAGCAACGGGAGAAAAAACAACAAAAAGCTCGAGAAAAGAGACGAAATTATAGTGAGGAACAGCGAAAAAGAGAGAGTCTCTTGTCAAGCTGTAAAAACATTACCAAGTGTCAGGAAGTTTCAGCTTTTCCTCGTGTTTGCCTGCAGAAGCTTGCATGAAGAGAAAAGATCGTGTGGTCTGGCAAGGTTTCAGTAATTATACGCTGTCTTCGGACCTTGCTGTTTATTAAACTGGACGGTTTTGCCGCTAAAATCCTTAATTGAACAAGCTTCCTTGATAGGCATGAGACGTAATAAGACTTATTTTGTGTGAAATGACCGCTTCTGCTTAAGCTCTGCGTTCGGAGTGATTGTTGACTGACTTAAACTGTGCGCAGGTTAGTACTCCTGTTTTGTCTTTTATATGGACATTTATGCCAAGAAAATTGAATAGTGATTTGTCTCAGTTTGTTACTTGTCTTATTTTTTCCGATTTCTACGAGAAACGTCGAAGAGACATTCGTATCGTTTTTTTGTTTTCTTACGTTTTGTTGTTTTCACGCTTTTACCTCAAATTGGTTTGGACTAAAAAATGCTCGTGTTTTTTCCAAATGTTTTCTATCCAATATTTCATTTTGGATCCTAAAAATCTTCGTTTTCCCTGCTGTTGCTCATTTTAGGGCACAAAATTGGTTGAAGAAAAGCCAAGCGAAGTTCGGACGGTTTACTGAAATTCTCGGCTCCGCATTGTTAGGAACAAGAGCCGGATTGACATTTGGAAAACTCTCGCTAAGAGCAACAAACGTAAACACGATTTTTAACAGCTCCAGCATTTGAAATGGCAGCAATATGTTGTCCCTCACAGCAATTCTCGTTGTTAGTTAAAAAATCGCAGACTTAAAAGGCCAATTGCAGTAAAAACTTCGTCTTTAATTCAATGTTTATTGACAAATGTTTTTCTGAAACCGATTTGTTTGTCTGTTGTCATTGCCAGGCAGATGTTATCATTAACAGTGATGCAAAAAATAATACCGCCTACGACTTGTAGTCAACGTTTGTAGTTTGCAATATTTGTAGTTGATCGAAGTCAAGAATAAAGCCATTCTCAACCATTTGCAGTTGATCACCTGAGTTGATTCATAGCTTATCGTGCCGCAGTCACTTTTCATAACGAAAAGTTAAAGTCATTATTTTTCGCTTAATGTTTTTCGGTGCTATTGTACAAAGGACACAGACAGCAGTTTTCTATCGTCTTTACTCTTATAGATCACAAAAATGACTCCATAAAACAGTCAAAACAAGGCGAACAAAGTACTTTTCTTCTTTTTTGGGTGATGTCGAAGAGTACCCACTTTGAGGTTTTACCATTTTGTTTTGTTGTGGAATATTCGGTTTGTTGAGGTTAAAATGTCAACGATACATGTTAGAAAATTTGTGACTTAGCCAAAGCACATAACCGGTTGTGATGTTGGATTTAAAGTGAGACACTGGGACTGTTAATCTATAGTTTAGAGATTTATGCTATTTGTATTGAAATGTAATCGGATGTAATTAAACTGTGATGAAGCAAAATCGTTTATGCTCATATAGTCATGTAGTCCCTTGATCCAACGTGGCAAAGGCCGATGATAAATCGAAAATGTACGTTAGCACATGTTTGAATGGTGGCTGTGGCTCTGCAGCAAAACAGTTAAAACTATCTTTTTCAAAGTGTCTAAATGGCCGGCAGCCGGTCAAGGTTGTAAAAACACTAAATGGCCGGCAGTCCGATTCGGGCTCCCTTTCAAGGGCTTTGTTTTCCTTAGACTTGGTGCTTCGGGGAGATTTAGTGTGTTTTAGGTTAGGGATTAGGGCTAGGAGTCAAGGAATATGGACGTTTGTTATTAGGCTTGAAGATTTTGACCGGCTGCCGGCCATTTAGACACATAATCACAATATAAAGTCCTTACTAGAGCCGGCTCGAGTCTTGGCATTAATTTTATTTTATTGGTAAATGCCATAGAATAAGGAAAGAACTGTGGAGCTCCGCTTTTAGGCTTGCCTAAATATATATATTATGGCTGTGTCTGGGATCCAATACTTGGTTTTCATCATGACCGGGCTATTATTCTCCATAGGTTTCATTCTTGCATTCGGTTTTCCCCGTAGTTTCTCAAACTCATTAATAATTCATCAAGTTAAAACAAAGGAAATCACAACCGTGAAGGGGGTTTGGATACCCGGTCTTAATTAGCATAGATTTTGACGATTTTACTTCGCTGTTAATTCCTTCGTTTTTGTTTCAGTTAAGAAGATATATCAAACACTCGAGACAGTGTTTTATCGGTAATCCAAACACCTCGAATTTCGTCAAAAATACTCCGCTGCGCGTCGTATTTTCAACTCTCTTCTCGGTGTTTGGATATCCCGATGAAACACTGTCTCCCGTGTTTGATATATTACATAACAGTGACTGTTAATTTTATACGTTATAGCCTATTGCCGCAATGTTACACTATGATAGAGAGGAAAAAGATACCACTAGACTTCCACAGGACTTTATTCTTGAAGTTCAGATTTAGAGATTTTCCAACCGATTTTCTCAACAGATTACCGACTAACTTTCTCACAGATTTTCCTTCCAAGTCTACAACAACATGTGTGAAGTAAAAATCCGAGATCAGATGTCAATCAAGACATCGTGCTCCGATTGGATAACTAGACAAGAGTACAAATCACGTGCGAGTAACGAAATCTATAGAGTAACGAAATCTATTTCTGACACACCAAACACAAAGGCAGATGTGTCCGATCATCAAAATGCTTGACTTTCTAATACATTCTGAATCTAATAAAAATTTTAGTATGCACCAGAAACTAGCCTTGGATAAATAAATCATTGACAGATACATACGCTAAATAGTCTCCTTATTATACTGATACTCGAACTTTCCAAGAGCACTTTCCACCTTCATCCGCTCTTCGCTGGACAAAAACTATAGCATCAGTGTCAATTCGTAATATAAAACTAAAAAACATTGCACTTACAGGTACCATAGCTTTGTATTGTTATCAAAAACTCCACGGGGCAGGTCTTGTAGTTGGTTCCCGTTTAGGCTCCTACAAGCAATCAATCACAGCACGCCGTTACCCTAAATTAAAGTTGTTTGGTCCAGAACTTCTTTTTTCAAGTCAAGCGCGCCAAACAGTACTAAATGAAATTTACATCAACCGCGTATCACCCTCATTGTGTTATTTTCTCAAAACTAGTATTTTCTCAAAACGAGTCCTGGCTCCTTCATCTGAAAGACATCCGTTTAATCCATGACGAGAATGAAAAGTAATTCACTAACTAATGCTGAGAGGTCTTAAGATACTCACTTAAGATCCTCGCCTCATTTTTTTTTCTCTTCCAAGTCAGGGCTTTAAATTCTCCCTGCTTGGGGTCTCTCGTAATTGTAAAACGTCTATAGAGGAAATCTAAAACATCCATAAACTCGTATGCCTATTATTTTCCCTGGACTATTTGACAATTCACATTTTTTTAGTTTATTATTTATTGATTGATTAAAGAAATTAAGGCCTGTTTCCCATAGTTTATAGTTTATAGTAGCTTCCATTTAGTGAATATGACAAGAGACACTAAATGAGGGACTAAAGTACGGACTCGAAGTCCCAACGAGGTCAGCCCCACTTTGCTGAATAGAACAGGCCAGCACTAGGGGTGGCCACAGCCAGGGTTCGTTACGTCCCTAGTGGTTCTTTAACGTCCCAGGATTGTGAGACGGAACCTCCGGTTTATCGTCCTTATCCGAGAAGACTAGAAAGTCTAACCATTTGCAGATGTCATTGCAAAGGAAGCACTTTCTCCTCAGTTATTTAAAGACCCTGAGTGTTGGTCCGGCCGGGGTTTGAACCCACGACCTCCCGCACGTTAGTCCGAAACTAAACCAACTGAGCTAACCGGTCGGCCATAAATGCCGTGTCAGAATTAGTTAGGTAATAACGAAAATTGTTAAGAGAAGTTGCTTATCTAGCGTTAGAGGGCAGACTGTTCCAGAGAGCTGCATCACTATGACTAAACTATTTTTATAATAGTACGTGACAAGGGAACGGTGAGCTTATACTCCGAATCTCGCAAATTGTGTGAGGTAGTGACAAATTTGCATTTTTATCTGAGCCATTTTAAAATACAAATAAGTCGTCTGCGCGAGAAGAATAGTGCTGTTTACAATTTTGAAATATATCTTTTTATTCAAAAGATAAATATTCAAGTATTTGAAATATACAAATTAGCCAAGTGATGACGTCATAAACCCAAGCAAATTTGGATGAAAAAAGACCTCGGCCAATTTGTATCGGACATACTTGATTTTTTTGCAGTAAGGTTCTACCAGATGTGCTTTACAATATGAAATTTCCGGTTTCGCGACCGTGGCTACATACTTGGTACCAGATCTCCCTGATATTAACGTGTTCCAAACTAAATTTTGTATTTTCCTTTAAAAACGTGGGAAATCGGTCGGAACGTCAACTGGAGTCAGGGTGAAAGTACATATTTTTACTGCAAATTTAAGCTTTTAGTTATAAAATAAACCTTTATTTCAATAACTCTTGTTATTGAAGTAAAATTAACGATAAGCGGTTCGGGTCCTGATTATTTGTTGGGTTTGTGTTCCATGATGGAAGCTTGCGCAATTCACCATACACCGACTATATCTTGGCGGTGCAGGGCGTTCACGATGCAAAACTTCTGTGTGCTAACTATGCACAGAGTTTGTGCACTGACAAAGTATTGTACTCGCCTTGCAAACATTTTGCATACTGAATATCTAATGAATTTTGTCCACAGGTTATGTCAGTTACTTCACCACGCAAACTATTATGCGTAATATAACTAACCACTGGGTTGGTGTAACTCACTGTCCAAAAATTTTGCGTACTGAATATCTCATGAATTTTGTCCACAGTCATAAGTTCACCACGCAACAATTCTGCACGGCGACTATCCACGGAGGTCGCGCACTGCCTGTGTGACGAGGTCTGTCTGTAAAAATTTGGGTGCTTGTTGCCAAGTTGTATATGTGCTTATCTGCAAACAGTCTTGTGACGAAAAACACAAAAAATTTAACAGTCTCTAATCATTTCCTTTGACCGGTATGAGTTGCTTGGAGAATGATGAATGAAAGTGTGCACGTAACCGACCATGTTTCATTCGTCTGTTTATATTGGAGGATCATTAAAGCAAGCGCTTGATCAACTGCTGTCATTGACGGATATTCCACAGCTTTGTAGCCCGATGATCTGAAAGCAGGCCAGACGATGGGTTTTATTCTTTTATAGCCGTCCTTCCACTCTCAGGAGCAGCCAAAAATGAATTTCCTGTGACGGAAAAGTACACTTCTGTCAATTTGGTAAAAAACACATTTAACAGATAAGTTCGTGTTATAGCTCTCAGCGATAACATGAGCTCCAGTGTTTAAAATAGGAAGTAAGTAATTCTCACCTGACTCAACCGGAAGACCTGTTCACAGGCTAGTAAAGAGTAAAATTCTCTAGCCACTGATAACCAGCTAGTACTTTATTTTTCTGCTGTGCTAAATTTCAAGCCTCCGCGGAACTATGGAACTTGAGCAACGACGGCGGCAACGGCACCGAGAACATCACAAAACAATAGGAGTTAATAGGCTTAATGAGCAAAAACAATCGCTGTGCACGTGCCTTTTACATTTTTCAAACATTTCTTTGCCGTCCTCTCTAAAACAGCAACGTGAAATGACCAAATTTTGGGTTTTCTCGAGAACGTGACCGCACGTCAGCAAGCTTTTCTTTCTTTTTCATTGCTTTAACACCGCTCACAGTAATTTAGACCCTGCACAGTTCGCCAGAATTTTCCATGTTTAACAAATTGTAATAATCGCGAAAAAGCTTTTTTTTTTTTGTATTTTATTATTTTTTCCTTGATAACAATACAGAGCAAAATATATATAGATATAATGGCGCGGAATGTCTTAAAACACATTCATCTGACAGACAAACAAGACTATCTCACACAGAAAACACACATAACACAGCCACGAAACAAAGACACTCGCACTAACAATAAAAACCTAGTTTTATGCATGATCCCAATAACATTAATCGTTTTCTCCTTTGTAATACTTTCTCCATTTTAAAAAATGGGCGTTCAACTTATTGTTCCCTTTGCAACCTTATACTCTAGCTAAACAACTGACTTAACATGTGCCAAGAGAACGTTAAATACTGATTTAGAGTTGTTGTTTCTACAATAATAAATATATTGCTTTAAAATAATTATAATATGGTTGAATAGCAAAAAATCAATTTTTCTTTTCCAATCACCAAATATTATATCCTCAGCAGATAACGACTGTACCTCAATATCTCTATTGTTGAACCACATGTTAAGTCTTTCCCATAGTATTGTGGTAAAATTGCAAGCCACCAAAAGATGCTCGAGGGATTCATCTGTCGCACCGCAAAAGCAACAGGCTGTGGAACTCATTTTACCAATCTTCTCCAAAAATATGTTTGTTGTTAGGTACCTGTTTAGGACCCTATATTGAAACTCTCGTGATTTTGTATCCAAAGCTACTCTAAAAAGCAGACTGTAGATTTTCTTCCATTCCAGGTGAGCGTCATTAAAAAATTCGTTATATCTCAAGTGAGCGGTTGGCAGGGTGATTAGTTTAGATATTAATTCTCCATAAACACTTTTGGAAACCGCCTTTTCAACAGGAACACGTTGGTTTTTGAAAACAAGTTGTAATGGTCCTGCAGGGAAAACACATGTTTGACCACGTACCCTTTCATCTTTAATGACTGTCGCCACATTACAGGGGTGGCATCAAATAACACCATGAGGTCAAAAACATCTCTCGGGGAAAAATCCATCTGGAATGGATTGCACTTAAAAACAAGTTGATTCCGTTCCGTTGCCATGTCGCCAACTCTAATTAATCCTTTGTCAAGCAGGTGGCGGTTGAAGACAGATTTGCCGTTGATGCAAATAAATTTGTTGTTCCAGATTACAGAATTAGATATTTCCTCATGTGTAAGCTCCAGATCATATTTTTTGTGTGGCTGCAGAACACAGTGAAAAATTTTTCAGACACCCCTTATAGTACCTGGGACTGGTTCCAAATAATGTAATAAAAATAATTTTCAATTACTCGGTTCATCGTCGGCAAATTTCTTGCAACGCATTATTGTTTGTGTCTTAATGATGGAATCTAGGTGCGGGGCCTTGAGCCCACCATCTTCAATATCGCTAATCAATGACGATCTTTTCACTTTATCTTCCCCCTCCAAATAAAGTCAAATAAAATTCTATTGGCCTCTGTTACAACTTCTTTTGTTTGGGCCAACTAGCGGCCGAATGAACGAATCGCGAACTGATATTGATTAGGTCACGTGTTTTTCGGAAGCACATGTTTTTGGTCTAAGCACTTTCGTGTCGGGGACTGTGAATGTTACGCTCGTTTGTTGAAGTTTTGCACTTTACCTACCGTTTTAACGCACAGAATATGTAAGTATCAGGTTTGCAATTTGCTCTTACCCAGTGAGTTGTTAATTTAGGTTTTTGTTGCTCAGTTTTTACCGTAGGCGTGGAAGACGTAAATCGATTCCAAACAACACATGTCACAAATGGTGGAATTGTCTGTACTTAAAGGTTGTAAACAATCGTGAGATGACCTGCATCAGTAAAGCGTTGTGTTCTACAAACTACGCGTCAAAAATATCTATGCAAATTGTCCCCAACACTTTATCTATACATATTGAACCGGCGCGATGCATTAACATTGGAATTACAAACGTTTTTACAATCTGAACTCTACCGATGATGGTTAGATTCCTCCATTTCCAAAGTCGAAGTTTTGTTTTGATAGAGACAATATAATTATTTCTTCAAAATTCAGTTTCTGTCCCAGGTGTCGGTCATAGGTAAAGCGTACACCTAAGATTTTAACTGCTTTCTTAATCTTGATTTTTGCAGTGGCTTGACGAACAGTAGGAACGGCAGGATTCCCCAAAAGCAACAACTGTTTTAGCAAAGTTTACTGTGAGACTAGTACATTTTCCAAACTTCGCAATAACATTAAGAAGTTCATCGAACGATTGATCATTCCTCAGAAAAGCAGTTAAATCACCTGCAAAAAGTTCAAGTTTGATTTCTGTCCCAACCACTAAGATTCCTTGAATATTTTTATTTTCCCGAATACTAATCGCCAAAACTTCAAGAACCATAATGAATAGATATGGAGAGAGCAGATCACCTTGTCTCACACCTCTTTGTATATTGAACAGTCTAGTAGAGAAACCATTCTTCAGGACACAGCTTGTGATATTTTGGTAGAATCTATGTATTCATCGTGTGAAAGAAGAGCCAAAGTTGAAAGCATGAAGCGTACTATGCAAAAACCCTCTGTTGACTGAATCAAAAGCTTTTTGAAAATCTACAGCTAACATTCTCCCATAAATTCTGTAACGTTCTGTATACTCAAGTACGTCATTGATCGCTCTAATTGCATCGGTAATTGTTCTTCTTTCACGAACGCTTTCTGATCGTGATGAATTATTTTCGGCAAAATAGTTTGTAGTCTCAATGCGATAGCTTTAGAACCAATCTTGACATCTACATTTATTAATGAAATCGGACGCCAATTAGAAATTTCTCGCTTAATATCTTTATCTTTCTTTTCCAACAAAGTAATAATTGCTTGCTTTTGTGTGTTCAATAATTCGCCTCGATCATATGAACAATTGAGACAATCAACAAGGAGTTCACCAAGAGTATCCCAAAAGGGCCCTATAAAACTCTACTGTAAGACCATCATTACCGAGAGACTTATTGTTTTGAAAGGAGTTCAGACTCTTTAGACACTCTTCAAAGGTCAGTTTCCCCTCACACGAAAGGGCATCATCGTTAGACAACTTAGGAATATTCTGAGACTGTAAGAAGAATCTTCGCTCATTATCGGAGGCGTTGAAGTCATCTTACTGGTACAGTTTGGAATAAAAAAAATTCAACTTCTTTCATAATTCGTTTGGGATCTGATGTCAGGCAGCCCTCTTTGGTATAAATTTTTCGGATGCAACTCTTGGACTTCTTATGGCTTTCAAGATTTAGGAAGTATTTGTTACTTTTCTCTCCATACTCGTACCAGGTGGCCCTAGAACGTATTATCGCTCCCACCGATAGATGCTCGTAAAAAACGTCGTACTCAGTCCTAAGTATTTCCAACTTTTCCGCATTTTCGGGAGAGGTATCCTTACCACACTCATCCTCACAAACTCTCACCGAGCCTTCTAGAATTTTCAATTTTTCCCTCCTTGCGCTAGCTTTCTCTCCGGTATTTGATTAAGTCCCAAAGAACTCTTTTGTCGTTGACCTCTTTAAATTCTTCTCTACAAATTGGCACGCTTTCAGTTATTAGCCGAACGAAGTCATGGTCATCTAATAAACTAGCATTAAATTTCCAAGAAATTATATTTTGGAATGAGGTTTTCGTTGCCGTCGCCGTCGTCGTTGCCTAAGTTTCCTACTTAAGGGAAATTGTAATAACATAGCAAGTGGACATTTTAACGAGATGAGGTTTAAAGTGCTCACCAGAATTGAGAGAAACTACCACTCTCGGAGGCACTCGACGGACTCACCAAGATTCCTGAAAGACCACATTGTTGCCGTAAAGCCAACAAATCGAAATCGTTGTTTGTCCATCACTGATGTTTCAGTGAGTACCAGCTTACCGATAACCGTTTCTCTTGGAGGTTCAGTGTAGGGTATGTGAATGAGACGGTATTCATGCATCGATCATGAGCGCAAGCCTGAATAAATGGCCTTTGATGATTCTACCACTCTGACCGCCAGAACCACGCTGCTTTCGTTTTACATGTCACTCAACGTTTTGAGCCCATATTCTCCTTCTCTGTACTAAAAACATCTAACTAGTTCAATGTCGAAAAAATGGGCAAAATGCAGGTTGAAAGCCAGGAGGTAAATCGCCAAATAAAATCTTTCTGTGCAAATTGCGTGATCCAAGAATCAACCAGGCACATCGTGGACATTACACCCAACTCAATCGATCGGACTCTTAACAGTTTTGTTATCTTTGCCTTCCATACGGCTTGTAACTTCCGCACAGCGCGTCCTTCAGAAGAATTGGTGGTAGAGATACCGTTTAATGTAAAACGTTTCAAATGAAAGTGCGACCTCAACACGGGTGAAAACAGCAAAAATTGTTGTATG